>JAYKKM010000078.1:1105000-1362500 GCA_035772405.1 Chrysogorgia sp. JL179-B06
GAAATACCCAGGAATAAAATGTGCTGGAACATCATTATTGCTTTTCTTTAAAGTTTTCAATCATCTAAAAGCACGGAAAATAAATGCCTAACTGATGTAAACTGAAGCGAAACATACTGATGAACTGGTAAGGTAAACGGCAAGATCTAAAGAAGTTGAAGACGAAAACAGACCAAAAGCCATATAATAAATTCCTTATTAACCTCGTTTGCTCTGTCTGTACGGGAAAGTATTTGCCTTCGGTTCATCGCACAAACCTCGCTCCTTCGTCGCTCGGTCCGTACGAAAACCTCAGGCAAATACTTTCCCATACAGACCTCGCACTCGGTTAATAAGTCTTTAGTATTACACATCATGCAATAGTATATTTTATGCTTACAGCTAGAACTCAAGGCCTCTATAAAAGCTATGGAATGCTATTGGCTCTGTCACTTTGTAATGGTGGTAATGCTTCCCATTGTTTGTCTCAATGTGTGTACGATTTTTTGGTGTACGGTGAAGATTGTCGAGCAGTTGCACCCACTATTAGTGACATTCCAGCTGAAGAAACCAAAGAACTGCTGTCAAAGGTACTGTAACAGTATTGTATTTACATTGTTTGGTGAGCAGTAACATAGCAGTAGTGATACCCCCCCCCCCCCCATATAGCGTGAATATTTAATGAGGTTCTGTATAGCGTGAATTTTTAATGAGCTTTCAGATTTTAGGATTACGTCATGAGTTCTCGTCTTCCTGGGGGAGCCTTAACCCAATTATTTATTCAGATACGTCATTAAACCTTCAGGATCCTAAACCCTAGCTCGTGTACCTGTAGGACCCCAATCCCTAAATAGTATTCATTTTATTTTAACTTGATCTTTTCCAGGGTTCATTGGTGGAGATCATGCATAGTCATACCGCTGACCGGATTCACTGTGTCTCTGGCATTGCACCGAGGACATCCGTGCCACAAACAGCCCTGCACTTCCCACACTGTGTTCGTCTCGGCGTTGAAACCATCGACGAGGTACTTCCCAATACGCTGCTCTCCATGATTACGGGCATGGCGGATGGCGACATTGTCTCGGTGAGCGATGTAGGCAAGCATCTTGAACGCAATGACCGACTGTTTGTTTACGGGTTTGTAACCACAGGGAGGGAAACCATGCTGCCATTCCGATGCTGACCGAACTCTCCATGGTATGTGGGTCACCCTCGAGCTCCAAAAAGCGTTGGAAAAGGGACATCGTTTGGTGAAGGTCGACGAAGTCTGGCACTTCCCTGAACACACCGATGGGCTCTTCAAAGACTACGTGGACGCGTTCTTGAAAATCAAGCAGAATCGAGTGGATTTCCCAAAGGCTGCGACACCGACGAGAAGAAAGCCCAGTACATCGCAGAGTACGCTGTCAAAGAAGGTATTCGGTTGGATCCGAATCATATCGTGAAGAATCCTGGTCTGAGGGCGCTGTCTAAACTGATGCTGAATTCCTTTTGGGGTAAGTTTCATCATGTTATATTATTAAGGTTAGAGAAATAATTATTCCGTTTTAGGGTTAGTATATCACACATAAATGTACATTAAGTATTTTTCCCCCTTTCTGTGTTCTAGGTAAATTCGCACAGCATCCCAATATGACCCAGGTGAAGATGATATCGGATCCTGCCGAATACTTTGAATTGCTGTCCAGCGACAAAGTGACCGTGACCGCTGCCAACTTCATTAACGACGAGATCATCGAAGTCCACTACGAGAATGTCGACGAATTCATCGAGGCCAACGGCAAGACGAATGTGGTCATTGCTGCCTTCACCACCGCCCATGCTCGCCTGAAGCTCTATGGTGTCCTGGAGCAACTTAACCGTCGCGTCCTATATTTTGATACCGATTCCATAATCTATGTGTCGAAAGAAGGAGATTGGGAACCACCCACCGGTTCTTACTTGGGTGAACTCACAGACGAACTAGACGGGAACCATATTACAACCTTTGTTTCAGGAGGTCCTAAGAACTATCGCTATAAACTGAACAATGGCAAAACCGTATGCAAAGTTCGAGGCATAACTTTAAATTATAGGACCCAACAGGACGTCAATTAGTAGTAGGGAAGTGGCGGTTTCATCTCATTTCAAAAAAAGTGAGTTGAGATCGGCGTGTTTTCAAGAGTGAGTTGGTACCCCAGTCCACCCCAACCCCCACACGGTCATTTTTCCCCGCGACTTTTTCTGGGTGACGTCACTCATCCTACCGACCGCATACCAAAAATCCAATAGCGCAGGCTCATACTGGGTTCGGACACCCCGACCTTCCCGAAAACCCCCGCGGTCATTTTTCCCCAGTCTCCCGGTCACTTCCGGTGGAGTGACGTCATTCGAAAAAAAAAATAATTTCTAACCTGATCGAGTTAGAAATTAATAATGTCTATGACGTCGTTTAACGATTCATGACTCTGGACTTGTTTCCATCTATTGCGGTTTTGTGTTGAGCGTTTAGATGTTTTACCATCTCCTTATCTTCACCAGGTATTTTTTCTTTACACACATAGCATACATTTTTCAGTTTCACTGGTTTTTTTCCAGGATGTCTTGACTTCATATGAAGTCTCATACCTGTAGGTGTTCCAACGTATCCACAAGAGCATTCCCCTCTTCTCTCTTCTCCAAACCTAACTAGTTTTAATAGGTGACTCATTTTACGTTTATTATACAACGACGTAGTGTCCCTCCTCCCCGATTTTATAATGTCCCAAAGCCAGTGTGTTAACTCCATCAGGTAAGATGTGCCGTTTGTCGTCGTTAGAACTTAACGCTGTCTTGTTAACGGCTTCCGTGTAGATCTCATGTCCACGTGATCTGAACACATTCATAGTTTTGTGTATAGACTCTCCAGTGAATAAGCAATCTCTATAGTCGTTGAACTTAATGTCTTTGTCGACAACGCCTTTTTTAATTCCTTTACATTTTTTCTGGTCACCATGTAGTGTTCTGAAAGCATAGAGTTTAGCTCTAAGTCCAACGAATTCGAGAACTTGTTCCCCGGAGTGCTCGTCTTTCATCATGCCAAGCACTTTCTTGTTTCGATCTATTGGGATACAGCTCGGGTGGTTCTTTGTGTATCCAGACGTATCAAACTGTTTCTCTACGTCTCCGCTAATATCTTTGTAGAAATCCTCTGTGAAAATTTCGTACATGAGACTGTCCGTGTCTGTGAAAAGTAATGTAGCTCGCTCACCATATTTAGGTTTGATATAGTCATAGTGGAATTCGTACATGATTGTCTTACTCAAGTCTAGGATAGACATTCCTAGATAGACTGGCTTGTTAAATTTTACTTTAGTTCGTCTCATATGTACAGCTATCAAATTCTCGTCGAAAATAGTTCTATAATGATAATTAGGTTTCGCGACTAACTTTCTCATCTTCTCTTCGGTAGTGACCAGCTGGATATCCACTCTGTTACGAATATTTTCCATGGTTTTACCAAAAACAGAGTTGTTCATGAGTTTGAAAAAGTCTTTCTCAAACTCATTCTTAGCTTTAGTCCTAAGCTGTGTGTTCAGATCGATATACTTCGCCATCCACGGACTCTCTACAAAAGTTATTCCACGATGAATCTTAGTTAGTTTCAACCCTAACCTCAAATACATTTCAAGATTTTTCTTGTGTAGCACATAGTTGGTCTTATCGTTCAAATTCGGAATAAGTTTCTCTACTCCGTTTACCATGACTCTCTCTGGTGCAAGCGGATAGTCGTTATGAAGATCATGAAGTTCTTTTGGATACTCTAGATCCACTTCCAAAATACATGGTATGTCTTGCCAGGATTCTAAATTACCTATCCACTCAAAACCATGCGTGGGGAGTAGCATGCTCATAGCTGCTCCATATAAGTTATTTTTGTCTAGGTCTGGGAGAAACACACTTGGTTTTGTAGGATCGTGTAGTGAGTCTCCAGTGCGTTCAATGATCGCGTCACTATTAATATGATCCATGTGTTTGTTGTTGGCGACAGCATGTCTCTTAGTGATAGTGCTCACACCACCACGGATTCCAGATTCTATCATCAAAAGCATGTCTATGTCTGTTATTAGTTCTAGTTCGATGTTAGTGGTTTTCAATAACGCGTCCCATGCCAAACCAGGTGCAGTAAAGTAGAATGCGGGATCGAGTTTGTAGTGAGTCTTGCATGTCTTCCTAAAATTTTCGAAAACATCCTCTAGCAACATCACATCTGTTTTCAAGTATAGGTCGTGATATTCTCTCATCGTAGTCATGTTGAAGTGCTTCCAAACCTTTTTAGCATGGTTGTAGTCTACATCACTAATATCACTGTCAGTAAGTTTTGAGTAAAACCTCTCTTTCATCGGCAATGTTGTCTCGTCTAGCTTACCCAATCCAGTCATGTGTTCGTACGGGAACACACCCTTCTGTGAGACTAACTCGAAATCTTGACCAAACACTCTTTTGGTTGACGTTAAACTTTTCTTGTAAAGATTTTTAACCAACTTGTCTAGACCGGAAGACATGAACTTTATGCTATCTATGAATCTTATCTCTCGCTTGACAGGTCTCTCCTCACCATCGTTGTCTGTCTCATAGTCAATGACGATATCCTTACTGAACGAGATATATTTCTCCTCGTTGTTTGGAATACATCTAATCTCACCGTCCGTAACGCTAAGATTTTTTACGAAAAGATGTGAGTCATAACCGGATAAGTTATGAAAAATAACCGGCACGAATTTCGGTAGTTTATATTTCAAATTACAACTGCTATGTGCAGCCCCACGAAACTTACCGGTGAGATGACAATGATCGCGAACTTTACGGTCTGGGTTACCTTTTCTAGTCTTTTGAGTCCAGTCCTTACCACACAACCAACACGTCTCACTACTCTCGTAGACTTGTTTGTCGACTGACCTATAGATCATGTCTTTCGCGACTTTAAATTTGTCGTAGACGTTTTTCACGGCTCTCTCCACCTCCATGACAAACTTCTCACCGACGTTATCACCTTCAGTCTTTTTGGTGTAGAGGTAAGGTTCTTCATAGTGGAGTGAGTCGTCGTGACACTTGAGGTGAAAACAAAATCCAGATGGTGTGTGATGTTGATACTTAGTTGTTGAGCTACTTTCCGGGTTGTTGACACATCCATCGATAGGTTCGATAAAACTTTCGAAATCTGCATAGATTACAAATGGTACGTCTTGTGTTTTGTAGACATTCTCAAACTTTATGGTGCTCTCCTCTTCTGGCATTTCTGTCTTAATACTGTCTACGTTCGAACAACGCTCGACGTGTTTCTCTAGAACTTTCTCACTAGTGAAACTATTTAGACACCGATAACAAAAGTAGATCGCGTGTTGGTGTTTACTTTTCGTACTAGATAACAGTCGGCTCATATTTTTAATCCACGCGTAGTGAGAGTTAACCGTCCCATCTTCAAGCTGTTCTGTAATGAGTAACAGGTTAATAGTGTTTTTTGAGTCACCTCCAATGAGAAGTGGGTAGACACCGGTTTTCTCTTCGTATGCGAACACGTTAATACTAATCTTATTGTTTTTCGTGAACTTCTTAATGTCTGATAGTGGTGTGGGGAATGAGATTCCACTCCAGTCGAACTTCTCAGACTCTATTCTTAGGTTTTTACTTAACCTCTCCGCATTTTTTTGTCTCAATGATCTCGCGGAGGTGATGGCCCATTTCAAACACTCGTTGTCAGTCTTGTTTTGAACGTTGACGATCGCGAGTTTTTTAACCAACGCTGCCGGTGTTGGGATATACGACGACCCGCTTATTGGCTTGTATGTGTCAATGTATATGTCTAGTTTCACGACACGTAGGACTCGCCATCCACTCCCTTTTTTCAAGTAAGTCGACAAGTTTTCTAAAAATTTTCCAACAGACTTATCGTATAACTCGTCCGTATCGGTCCCAGACAACGTGGTGTTCACGCGAGAACGAAACATTGCGACCGCTTCGATAGGTCCAGCGTCAGTCGTTCTCACCATGACACATTCCAACGCGAGTTTTGTTTTTAATCCACTTCTCTTTTTCACTTCACTAGTCCAAAGATCGATCACGAGAGTTTTTGAATTCGTTAGGAAAGTCTTTGGATCTACTTTCCCTTGAGCGTCTATAGTGAAAGTCTCTGAAAATCCACGTATAGACTGTTCAGTCCTCTCCACAACTTGATCTTGCGCGTCGTGAAACACGTCTTCTGGTTCTTGCGCGTCGTGGAACACGTCTTCTGGTTCAGTCGTCTCGAATAGAGAGGTTACCGTGCTTCTCAGAGACGTGAAAGCAGCTGCGACTCTCTCCCTAATTGGCTCTGGTGTATGACTAACAAACCAGTCAGACCATTTGCTAAGTTTTCCTTTCAAGTAGTTCATCTTATCTATTTATTATTGTGTGCTCGTTTTAAACAAAGTCGATTCTATAAGTTTCGAAAGACACAAAACCTTTCGAAGTTAAAAAAAAATTTCTCATCTCACGAACTCATCGTATTCTGATTCACTCATTTGAGTTTGTAAAAAGTAAAATATCACTCCAGATGAGTGAAGATAGTGACGACGAACCATAGTCGTTAACATATCAAGAGTCATATCACCGTCTTCGTCAGTGTATAGTCTGGTAAACGTTTCAATCTCGTGTTTGGAGACAGTCTGTCCATATCCGAGCACTTTGAACAGTAGAACAAGTATAAGCATACTGTCGGCTTCGTTAAACCAGATGTCTATTATCATCTCGATAAGTTCACTTGTTATCATATTCATTGTTTGTCTTTACTTTCACAACTTTTTAAACAAAGTGAACTCGATTCATTCTTTTCGAAATGTATACGTAACTCCGTCAACTATGAGACTTTTCCCTGTTTTTATACGATAAGTAATAGACCCTGCAAACATTTTCAAACTGTTTGCTAACTCAAATATACTTTTGTATTTTGTTTCCTCTCCAGTGTCCATGTTTGTTTTAGTCACGGTCTGAGCAGGTTTTCCAACTTTACAGTGATCATATCTTTTTGGTATCTCTTCAGGTTCAAGACCTAGTGTTTGTCTAATTTCCCTATGAGTTGTTGTATGGTTCAGTTTAACTCCTCGCTCTTTTGCAATAACTTTTAGATCATTAAGAGTTAGTCGCGGATCCTTCTCTTTTTTTGGTTTTGGTTTTCTCTTAACTTTTGGTTTTTGAATTTTGTTGAGTGAACCTTTTGGTCGTGTCATCTCTTTTTTATATAATGTTTTTTTTAAAAAAATGTTTTTCAATTTTGTTTAGAGATCCATCACGAGGACGACACCTAATCTGATAGATTGAGCACCCCATTTGACGAGGTGACCACCCGCTACTAACAAGACACAACCTACTGTCAACTTTGTTGTGAATGCAAAGGTGGAGGTGTCTTTCGCGATGACCGTACTGTTATCTTCACTAGTAGTGTTATCCATTTATTATAAGTTTTCGTGAAAAAACATTACACTCTTTTTCTCGTAGCGACTAGTGGAGTTTTTCCACAGTCAAACTCTTTTTCTGCAATCTCCAAACTACTCGTGAGTCCATCAACATCGATCATCGCCGATGCTCCGTCTGCTATTTGTCGTGCACGAGCACCGATGAGAAGAGATCTTTCAAACTCGTTCACGTACGAGAAGTGAGAACTCGTTGGGTTTTTTTCGTTGTCCATTTACTTTGTTTTCCAAACACATTACTATGTTTGGAAACTATAGGAAGACCCGATTTCTAACTTAGAAGAGTATACGTTCACGTCTCAATTTCGTTTCTTTCTTTTCGTCTAAGATTACTATTTCGTGAAAGTACAACTGTAAGTGTGCTACACCGTCTTTGATGAATGCACTACTCACATCGATGGCTGTATTTACTTTATATTTCTTAAGTTTCAGTAGATCGTCGAATTTCACCTCCTCGTCATCCTCCTTGTACGCTGTGAAGAGATCAGGATTCGCTTTGATGTACACCTTGTCGTTGTACAATCCACTTTTCACTTCAGTGACCACGACACCCTTGTCTGCAAGTCCTTTCAAACAGTCTTCTCCAACCTTCTCCAATTTCGTCAACTGGTCTTCGTCGAGACACAACGCTGCGGTGAATTTCTTCTTGTCAAACTTACTCTCTTGAACACCAAATGTGAACACATCTTTGAGTAGGATAGGTTCCATCTTGATACTCACTGTAGCGTTGTTGAATTTCTTGTTAATCATACACTTTCCAAATTCTATACTCATTCTCTTTATTATACTTTTTCTCAATCATCTGATGTGTGTGTGTGTATTGATTTCTTTAAACGATGTACGCCATCATCTTGTAACCAGCCCATCCCGTACCTAGATACATTGCTCCTTCTGTTATCGATAGGTACTCTTGCATCTCTGACGACGGTGTGTAGTAATCGTGTAGTTTTGGTTTTTTGCGAAATGTTGCGTTAAGTAAGTCAAGAGCCGCGTTTGTGACGTTTATGTTGCGGTTAGCATCCGACAAAGCAAGTCGTAGTCTCGCAAGTTTATCGCGATGTTCGACCTCTTCTTCGTTCCACTTTTCTCTCTCTCGTGTAAGTCTTTCCATCGCAAGGTTATGACGTTTCATCTCTTCACCGTATTTGTTTCCATCTAGACTTTTGAATAGAAAACCAGCACCTGCAAATGCAAGCGCGTTAAATAGTCCTCCTGCCATCATGGTTGTCATCTTTTATTTTATAATAAATGTTTACAGGAGCACGATCACGGCAATCACATTTAGAAGAGTACGCAATTAAAGTGTTGAAGTTAGAGAAAAAGATTACAGAGTTAGAGGATTACGCAAAGTTTCGTATAAAGAAAATAAGCGCTCTGGAGTTTGAGAATAAGTATTACAAAAGTCAACATGGTGAGGTGACTGTTAAAAAGAGATCATTAGGTTCTGACTAGCTTTTGACATGTGTGTGACTAGAATTTGACTAGAATTTTTCTAGTGTGACTAGAATTTGACTAGAATTTTTCTAGTGTGACTAGAATTTGACTAGAATTTTTCTAGTGTGACTAGAATTTGACTAGAATTTTTCTAGTGTGACTAGAATTTGACTAGATTTTGACTAGATTTGACTACATGTGGAGCAGCTGCTTTTCCCTGCTTTTCCCTGCTAGCAGCTGCTTTTCAAAGTTCACTAGCTTTTGACTAGAATTTGACTAGAATTTTTCTAGTGTGACTAGCTTTTGACTAGAATTTGACTAGAATTTGGCTAGTGTGACTAGCTTTTGACTAGCTTTTGACTAGATTTGACTAGATTTGACTAGATTTGACTAGAACTACATAGATAAAGATGGAAACCATAACGAACAATAAACCTGAGAAGATAAAAGATCCACGACGAGTAGCCTCTGGGAAAAAACTTGCTGTAATTAGTAAAGAGGCAAAAGAGAGAAAAGCTCGTGAGAGATTCGAAGAGGGATGTAATGAACAAAGTGAAAGTAATTTTAGTTTTGGATATGTTATTGGAACCATAGGAGCTATCACAGGAGTTGGTGCACTATACTTTGCATACAAACAAAACATGTCTCAAGACAAATCCACACCACCGTCATCAACGACACCTATCATACCCGTTACCTCTACTACAAACTCTGTCATCGAGACTTTTGACTAAAAAAAACACTATAATAAAAGAATGACAAGTCAAAAAGTAATCATGAACGAGGTGTACGATACTTTACTCTACGTCGCAGCTGGAGTTGGTATTAGTATGGTGGCAAAGAAAGTTTTTGGAGAGTCACTTGGCACACCAACGAGTCTTGTT
Organism: Chrysogorgia sp. JL179-B06; assembly: GCA_035772405.1. NCBI lineage: Eukaryota > Metazoa > Cnidaria > Anthozoa > Scleralcyonacea > Chrysogorgiidae > Chrysogorgia > Chrysogorgia sp. JL179-B06. The sequence continues at coordinate 1,114,767 of JAYKKM010000078.1, forward strand.
GGAACATTGAAACTTGCGGTCGCAGTGAGTGCTGGAACAGTCGCTGTGAAACTTGCACAACAAAAAGGGTTTGTTCCTGACGATCCTTTCAAGTGAGAGAGTTAGTTTAGACATGTATTTTTGTAATGAATAATCATTACAAAAAAATTTTTTTTTTTCATAATAAAGATAACATGTTCAGTCAAAACCTAGAAGAGTTAAGTCTTACGGTGAAGAAAGATTTACAGAGTTCAAAGAAGAAAATGTTACGTCTCAAAGTGAAAGGTATTGTGAAAGTAATTATGACCACAATTGTTCTTGTTGGTGGAGTAGTCACGACTATCCTAATTCCAAATCCAATAACAGGGGCTATTGCTCTTGGTGCAGCGGCGATCTTATCTGGATCGGAAGGAGTGAAACACACAATGAAAAGATTTAAGTCTGTGAAAGAAAACAAGAAGATTATTAAAAAGACAGACAAAGAGACTGATGAGAGGATCTTCGTTGATAAAATTAGAACTTCAATGGGTGATCCAACTGCACCACCCCTGTATCCTGACTTAGAAAATATGAGAGATTAGAGACTGATAGAATTCTTTTTTTTTCGTAACCAAAAAAAATGGTTACGAAATATTTAAAAAAAGACTCTCTTCACTCGTCTAACACCACAGCGTCTGAAGGCAATCTCACTCCAATATGGATGACCACGTCTAACGCGCTGTGTGAGTTGGTGACGTTTAGCACAAAGAACTTCACTGTACTGGGGTGGAACAAGTCAGACTTAGACATGGATATGATCGGACATAGTAATCCTCTGTCTAACACGATCTCGTTGTGTATGAACCCTGTGAGGAAGTGAGCTATAAGACTCTGACTATAACCGAGTCTGATCTTACCACCTCTCGAACTAGTTGGACTAACTTCGTAGGTAACACTACAGATATTCTCCATTTTCAGATTTTTAAACCTTCCAAACTTAATCCACTTACTCGCTGTACTTCCTTGGAATGACAACTTCAACGATATAGTCCTCGTCGTGCTAATTAATCCAACGTCGCTCACCAAAAAGTTTTTGGCGGAATTAGTTATCGTATTTCCATCCGTGTTGTATATGGGTGTTATCTTAGCCATAGTGAAACCGTCGACGTCGAGTATGTCAAACTTCTCGTCAACCTTCTTCGTAGGCTGTGGTGTGTTGTTGTCGGCCACGTCGTATCCGAGATATAAACTCATTTATCTTATATCGTACTCTAACATCATACTTTTGTTTATTTTTGAAATGTCAGCTGGTTCTAGAAGTCCACTCACAATTTTTAGACCGTAGAGTTCACCTGAAATAGGTTTGTAAAATCCACCTCGTACTGAAAATCTTTCGTTAACAAATACAGATCCAAACGAAGCTCCGTTTGTTTTCGTGTTCACTGTAAAGACTGAGTCAGTTAATTTTACATCATTCACACGAATATGACTTCCAGTCATTAACCAATGACATGATATCAAATGTTTCTTAGACGTTACGATGTTTGACGGGATTGTACACTCATACTCGTTTGGTGGCCATCCACCACCATACATTAGCTTGTTGTTTGTGTTTGACTTGAACGCAATGAACTTGTCATTATTCCCGGTGTCATTACCAACAATATAACCCCAGTCTCCTTGTGTTTGTATACGTAATAATTTGAAAACAACAAACACACTAATATTAACATAGGTCATCTGAGGACATTTGAACAACATCGTAGTAGATCTTACATTTCTAATGAAACCATCTCCTGCAGAAGGACTTTTGTTGTAAACGTTTTGGTGAAAATAGGAGTCTCCATCTTTGACTTTTGTAATTCTTAATCTACCCGTGTGAGGTGTGATCACCGCGTTAGATATGTTAATGTTAAAAACAATCTCGTGTGGTGGTGTTTTCTTCTCGTCTGATTTGACAACGTCTTTATCGTACCCAAGATATAAACTCATTTATTTCATAGCACAAATTTACTCACCACTACTCCCGCCAACATCAACGTCAAAGGGAACATGAAACTAGCAGAGGACGTAGAGGGTTTGATAGGTGAGGGAGACGATGTCTTTTTCACAGTGTCTAATGTTTCCAAATGTTCACCACCACTCGTATGTGTTTTTGGTTTCTTCACTACATTTTCAAAATTAAGTTTACTATTGAAACCAAACACCATGTTCGTCTCTGACGACTCTCTGAGTAAATTATTGTACCCTGGAATAGGTGTTTTTAGCAAAACCATACTTCGTGGAATGAGCCATGTATTCGGAGTGACTGCCATGTCTAACTTGACGTTCGTATCTTTAATAGCTCTGTTCGTCAAATTAATCCATGTACTTGGTGAATATTGTACAACTGCGTCTTCGACGATATTCCTGAAAACTTGTTGAACTTCACGCGCACTCGCACGACCCCCGACAATACTTTGCTTTGACTTTGCCTGTGCACCGAGTAACGCGTAGACGTACACTTCTATAGATTGGTTGAGGAGCTCTTGACCTAACTCTGTGATCCCATTACTGACTCTTGGACAATAGCGTTTGTAATCTCCTTGTAAATCTCTAATAATACTTACCCAATTACCACCGAGAGGGAGATGATCTCTTAACACTCTCCAATCTGGAATGTACAATCTCAAAATGTCTGCAATGTCAGGTCCACTTTTGTCAAGACGAAACATTACCCTTCTCATGGTGAAATATACATGGAATTTCATGAGACTTGTAATTTGTTTTGGAATGTCAGGACTAGGTGTTAGGTTTTGTAAAGACACCCCAGACCTGTACGTGGCAATGTACATCGCTGCAATAGCTTGGTAGTAACTCTTCGACAATGTCCACACTGTACTGATCATACTCCCGTCTGGTCCATCCTGATAATATTTTTTCGTGTCTATCACTATCTTGGGTAGATTAGAGCTAAAGTAATTCTTATCGTCCACGTAGACACTAAAGTCGTTGACGTGGTAGTTGAGAACGTATGGTGGATACGTCACGTTAGACGTTCCAGCTCTCTCTGTGTGCAAGAGTTTTTGCACTGTTCCACCACTATTCCATATTCTCGGGAAAGGTGTATTGTTATGTAACCATTTCCACATACTTTGATCGTTCTTGAACGTGGTGCTGGTAATGTCTGTCGAGAGTATGTCGTTATTTCGAAAGTATATATCTACTCTTGTCACGTCATCGTCTTGTGTCTCGACTGGATCAAATTCAAACTTACTCATTGTGGCGTATGGATATTTTTTCAAAAGATCTGACTTTGCCTTTTGAATTGCAATCTCAGAATTTTTAGTTGCTTTGTCGTAGTTCTCACCGTAGTAGGCTCGTATCATTTACAAATAAAATGAAGAGACTATCAGTATTCATCGAGAACGGTAAGAAAACACTCATGTTAGATAGGAGTTTAGTACTCCCAACGTGTTCAACTCTCGTTGTAAAGTCAGCGAGTGTGTTTTGGGATTATAAGAATGTGATTAAAGACTATAACGACGTTATTCAGTACAACACACAAAATATTACAATACCTGCTGGGTATTGGTCATTTGAGAGTCTTGCGAAATACTTTGTTGACAACGACACTACAAAACTAACAATCTCACATAATGTATACGATCATACGTGTACACTAAAAACAGAACATCCTATCAAACTATACAAGTTTGGAGAGTTACTTGGTTTCCCAGCAGAAACTCTAGTACCAAAAGGAGAGGAGGTTAGTCCTGGCAGGATAGACATCAATAGAGGTCTAAGATTTGTAGAAATTCATTGTGACACTCTTGTAGACGAAACTATAGACGTGTCAGGTAAACAAAGTAGTGTTATCGCAGTTCTTCCTATCACGTCAGAGTCTACACTCAGTGGTAGTGTATTACATTTCCCAACGGTGGAGTCTAGTGTTCCCACTCGTAGTGGGACGTACAACAACTTGTCTTTTCACACCAAAACAAATGTGAGTGGTATAGACGAGGTAGGGAGTGTTTTGATTGATATTAATATACTCTCAAATAAAAAGTATGGATAGCGACGTTGTAACAGAGCAGAGTCTAAGAGATTTGTACTATAACCCTGTGACTGGTTATCAAAGCATGGAGAGACTATATCAAAAAGCATTAGAGGAAGGTCTAAACGTAAGTAGAAAGTCTGTGAAAGAGTGGTTGAAAACTCAAGACACGTACACACGGTACAAGACCATAGTGAGACGTCACAAGTTTCGAAAAACATGGGTCTCGTACCTTGGTGAACAAATCCAACTCGACCTCGTCGATATGGGAAAATACAAAAACAAGAACAACGGTTACTACTGGATACTCACGTGTGTCGAGATTCTTAGTCGCTACGCTTTCGCTACCCCTGTGTATCGGAAAGACACGAAAAACATGACGAAAGCCGTAGACGAGTTACTACGTCAGTTTCATGAAAGGTTTGAAATATATCCAAAATTTGCACAGTTCGATGAAGGATTAGAATTTTATAACGTCAGTGTTAAAACCTTGTTAGAGAAACACGACATCGAGTATTTCTCGACAAAGTCTGATAAGAAAGCCGCTGTGGTTGAGAGATTTAACAGAACTCTGAAGACAAGTATGTGGAAATATTTCTACAGCAAGGGAACGTACAAGTGGGTGGATGTTCTAGACGATCTCGTTGAAAGTTATAACAACACGAAACATAGTAGTGTTCTCATGAAACCCGTAGACATTGATAAAACTAATGAGAGTCAGGTATGGATGACACTTTTCGGTCAAGACGTGGGTGAATTTCCACAACCAAAATATAGACTTGGACAAAAAGTAAGAATAAGTAAGTACAAAAGTATATTCACAAAAGGTTATGAAGCAAATTTCACTGAGGAAATCTTTTCCGTAAGTAAAGTGGTTCGTGGAGATCCGAATGTCTACGTTCTCAACGACGAGAGTGGGGAAGACGTTATTGGTACGTTCTACGAGGAAGAGATGTCCGCCGTTGAGAAAACAGACGATGCTACGTACCGTGTTGAGAAAGTTTTGAAAAGAAAGACAGTGAACAAGAAAAAGATGGTTTTGGTCAAATGGGCTGGTTATGACGCCAAACATAACTCTTGGATTCCTGAGAGTGATATGGAAAATTTGTGAGAAAAAGTGTCAAAAGTGTACATTGTGAAAAGATACGCAATCGAAAATAACGTTGAAAACGTATAAGTTTTTTTTAAAAAAAAAACATAAATTTTTTTTTTCTTTCAAAAACGTCATGATCGCGTGTCGGCACATTCCAACATGTCAAAAGAATTTCAAAATTTCAAAATAAAATTTCAAAAAAAAATAAAAATATTTTTTTCCTTATTTCCTTTGACAATTTGGAATGTACCGCTCAGGGGTCGCGTCGTGACGTCATTACGAGAGACCCCCTCTACTAGACTGTTGCCATCGCGATCCGATAGCGTCTCTCTTCATTTCAATCATGGATATCCCGCTGTCGAGGGACAGACTAAAAGAGCTTTTGTACAAAGAGTCAAGAGCTAGAACATCTGTGATGAGAAGAAGAGCTAGAATTCAAGAAAGTCTTAGAGAGTGTGAAGAGAGACTTGCAACAGCCATGGCAGAACTGGCAGAGCATGAGCGTCGAATAACCATGTTTGAAGATGGTCTACGCAGAAACCCTTCACCGCCAGAGCGACAATCGGGAAGACCAGAGTGAAGAAGAGGAGCTTTGTTCACGTTGTTGATTAAAACAAAACATTTTAGTCGTCTCACCTTTAGAGACGGTCTGAGAGCTTTTTAAAAGTCTTTGTACAGAAAATATAATTTTTTTAAATTTTTTTACGAGTGTGTCATTAATATCTTATTTCAAACGCGTTGTCTAAGGAGTGAGTGTCTCTAGACACTTTGTATGTGTTCGTAATACATGTTAACACTGTAAGAAAGTTGAAACTCATAGTGTTTCCAACGGGTTTTTGAGATTCTAAACGGTCTTTTCTTTACGGGACGGGCTCGCGTACGTAGCGGTCAGCGGTCGCGATAAGAGTGGAGGGGGCCCCTCTAGTGAAAAAAAATTTTTTTTTTTTTCGAAAACTTCTAAAAACATTCAACAAATAAAATGGCAGAAGCTGATGATAATTTTGAGATGGAAGAAAGGTTTCCAGAGTACGATAATCTGGATAACGAAGAGTTAGACACGACTCTTGACGATTTGAACCGTAGATTTTTAGCTGAAGACGACCCACTAGTTAGTGAAAGAATAACATATATAAACCGTCTTCTTCTAGCCGAGACGAGTTTTGGTGGTGATCTAGATGTAGGGGGTGGTGTAGTGAACGATGTGTTTGCACAAATAGACAAATACGTTCAAGACTCGCGTAACGGACAAAAACTTAACCCGCTCTCAGAAAGTGTAATAGAGCTTAGAAATAGAACCACTGTGAAAGATGGAAAAGTTTTTTTCAAAGAAAGATTGAAAAACGGTGGGTTCTCTACTATTGAGAAAATAGTTTTAAACAACGTAAACGACTCGTATGTGAAAAACATGGCGAAAAGAAACTCAAACGCCGTGTCGCAATTCGATAAACTCATCGAGTCTGCAGTAAGTGAAACGAACACGGCTGCAGAGCTACCGATGATTTCTGTCGTAGACCAAGTAGTGATACCAGACGATGTTCTCAGTAGACTCGGTGAAGAGGACCAGCGTGTTGTCAATGGTGTACTCAACCCGTCGACTACGATCTTACCAGAGAGTAGAGTCGGTAGTCGTGGAGCGATCCAACTCATGATCGATGAGTTTCGAGAGAGGAGCGACGCGAATCTCGAGTTAGCGAGAGGTAGCGATATAACCGACGCTAGAGAATTTTTTCAAAAGTCATTCGATGAAGATGTGGTTGCTGACGCTTTCGAACGACAGCGAGTTATCGAAGAGACACGTGGTGAACAAGAGAAAGACATATCACGTCTAGAGAGAGTGAAAGAGTGGTTGAAAAAAAATTTAATCAGTCTGTCGGCGATAGGTATCACCATCGCCGGGTTACTCACAACCATTATCGTTGGGTCAAGAACCGCGATCGCAAAAGGAGCGAACGCGACGTTGTCGTTCGCGAAGACGGTGAAGAACGCTATTGCTAGTCTAGGTCCGTTCGCGGTAGGACTTGCAAACTTTGTCTACGCCTTACTGAAGGCTGGTGCGAGTGGTTTGGCTTTTCTCGCGAAAAATTTGTGGATCGTGGTCATTGGCGTGGTGTGGATGATAAATGAGTATCGCAAAAATCGAAAGTGAAACGAGTTTAAAGAGACTGTAGATAAAGAGATAGATAAAGAAATGAGCAGGCTTGTCGAAAAGAAAAGAATAGTCTATATACTCTATAACACAGTGAATACGCTAACTTTCCAAAACTTTTCGTAACTTACATAGTTATGAAAATTTTTCACACTATAATAAATGAGCACCAACAAAGACTTATCACCTCATGCAAAGAAGAGTGTTATGAGTTCTATCAAAGGACCACGTACTCGTCATGTTGTGACGATGAACCCTAACAAAGCCAACCCTAACGAAACACTCTACATTAACATACCGAAACTGAAACCGGACTCGTGTTTAGTTCCAGGGAGTTTACATGTTCTGTTTGACTTTAAAAATGTGAACGTGAAGAGTTGGTTTTTGAATAACTTAGCCAAACTTCTTCAAAGTCAACTCACAGTCAAAATGGCTGGTGAAGTCGCCTACGACAATGTTGGTGAATCTACCATCGCCGTCTACAAAGACTTGTGGAAAACAACCATCCAGCGAGAAGAGATGATGGAATACGGAGTTGGTGGAGAGAACTTGCGAAAGCTTATCTCTAAAGACGATAGTGGAGCTGCAAGTGGAAATGCTTCAAAACTATCCGACGCACTAGTCTATAGCGTCTTCGGAACAAAACAAAAAATATCTCTTGATAAGATTTTAGGAGATTCTGGATTGTACGCTCCGTACAATATGAGTAACAACCTTCAGTTCGCTATCAGACTACCGGCGGCTACCGACATCATGATCGCACAATCTGGTAGTGCCGTTGCTGGATACTCTCTAGAGAATCTAGAACTCGAATACGAGACTATTGACAACATCGATCTTGCAAGTGAGATTACAAGTCTCTACATGGTTGGAAAGTCACTACCCTACGAACACGCCACTCTCATGAAAAGGAGTCCATGGGGAAAAGGTAAAACGTTGATTAACGAAAACATCAACCTACCACGAAAAAGTATGAAAGCTGTAGTGTTGTTATTCACTAAAGCCGCGATCACTGACTCTGAAGAGTTTGTCTACCCGAACATCGACAACGTCAAAGTTACTATTGAAGGTGTTCCCAACGAAGTGTACAGCCAAGGGATTCCAAAGTCAAGGTATTACTCTGAAGCCGAACGGTTATTTGGTCAAGTCAATCAAAGTGTTACTCACAGGGAGTTCTTCAAAGATAGTTTTGCATTGGCAATAGACTTGCGAAGTACACGAGACCAAAAAGTACATGGATCAGGTAAAAAGATTATGAACACACAGAGTGGAATTCTGTTGGAAATTACAAAACGTGTTACAACCACCGACTTGATATGTCACATATTCGTACTATCAGACGCATTGTTAAACATCGCATCAGGAAACTTACAAAATATTCAGTACTAAACTAGAGTCACAACACATGGTTTTTCTTACATTGAGATGTAAGAAAAACAAAAAATAAAAGATGGATATCCCGTTTAACATGTTGATAGTAGGACCAACTTATTGTGGAAAAACTTTCTATCTTTTAGAGATGTTAGAAAAACACTTCAAAGGAACATTCGACTACATTATTCTTCTTTGTCCAACTATACTCTGGAACACGACGTATCATAAGTGGAAATATTATCATGATACGAAATTCATTGTTCTACCTGTTGAACAGGATAATGTGAACACGATGATGAAATATGTTGTTGACGTATACACCGACACGAACACACTTATTATTCTAGACGATTGTGCGAGTGGTCAAGATGTAAAAAACAGAACAAGTGAACTTGTCAAGCTAGGCTACTCTGGTCGACATTATGGATTGTCTACGATCGTTCTAACACAACAACTTACGAGTATTGCAAAACCTTATCGAGAGAACATTTCGAGAATAACTAGTTTTCATAACACGAATAAAAAAGATATGCTTGAACTTATCAACGACTATTTGAATGGTGTCTCTAAAGAAGACGTGATATGTATCACGAAAGAATTAAGAGAAAAGAAACACGCGTGTCTAGAAATAAATCTTAGACATCCTTACGGTTATGAGGTTATTTCACCTAAATAAAGAATGAATCCAGAAGACTTAACTAACTCTGCGCAAGAAGAAACAACAAACTCCGAAACCACTGAAGACATTGCGAAGGAGGTCGATAGGAAGAGAGAAGAACTCTTACTTCTAGCGAGTGATGGTGAAATTAAAAAGAACGAAGCGTACGTTAGAAAGGCTAATGCGAAGACGATTCTAAAGTTGTACGCTGAATATGAAGCTGAAGTACGAGAGAAAAGCACTGTATTTTTATGTGATATGTTTCTATCAAAATTTGCCATGATGATGGGTGGATTTGATGCAGTAGAGAAACCAGAAGAGATGGAAAAAGAATTAAAGAGAGACCCTTATCTTAACAAAGATTTGAAAAGTCTCATGTCAAGGTTAACACCACTAATCCCGTTTCTTGGACTACTATCCGGTGGACTCACTGTAGGAAAACATATGTACAATCATACAAAGAGTGAGAAACAAGACGATAATTCAAAAACACCTACCTAGTCTGAACGAGAAGTCCATGTGTATAATAACTCACTACGCCATTTGCGCGAATAACAGCAGGACCACAATCACGATGAAGTCTACCATTTACCCACCATTCTTGGTGTTTTCCGTTAATGTACGCTGGAAGATCATTGTCACGATGAAAATAGCCATGCTTGTACCATTCACTAAATCCAAACGAAGAAATAACTGCAGGAATATCATTGAACGAATGAAGTCGTCCGTTTTCATCATAGGTTCTCATTGTCGAATTTTTATTAAGAAAAAAAAGTTTTTTTTTTTTTGTAATCTTTTGAGATTACAAAAATATTTTACTACACTACGACTCTGTTATTGATGGTGTGACAGTTGGTAAATCTTCATACTTCTTATCATCGTATCGTTCATACCCAGCTAGAACGTCCAACTCTACCGTACCATCTTCCTTTCCAAATTTCAAACCAAGTTTCACTCTTCGATGAGTTTTCATTGTCATGTTGCGTGGTGGTTGATCTACTGGTTGAGACTTACTTTTGTTTTTGCTAGATAGACAACCCATTTTTTATCTAACTCTTTTTTTTCTCTCTTGGTTTTCTTGGTTTCTTTTTTCACTATAGAAACCACTTGTCGACGTAATCTCATTTCACCACATACTGTACAACATATTATTCCATGAATCTCTTCTCTACTAGGATGTGAACATTCCACCACCTCTTTCTTATCTCGATCACACACCTCTCTTTCCATCATCCTACACAAATCCATTCGACTCATCTCTTTTCTTTCTTCATCACTTAGATCTACTACTTTCATTTGTCTTAACCTATTCACATACACTGCTCTCTCTACACGTTCTTGAAATAGACGACTATTCTCTTCATCTTTCTTTCTTAAATTTTCAAGAGAAAGTTTTTCAGACTCGGTGTAGACTCGTGACATATTTATAATTGGACTAGTCTAAAAGAATCACTACTTTTTTAAAAAAAAACACATTTCAATAAATGAACAACATAATGAATGAGTTCGAGGGAAACTTCTGCCCAATCACACTACTACCCATTGAAATATTATCAAAAATATTCGAATATCTAGACGCTACAGACGTGAGGTCTGTAGGACTCGTGTGTAGGAGTTTCTACTACGCGAGAAGTGTCATCTTAAGAATCCCGTACGACACAGAGGAAGTAGAAGACACTCCAGACGATCACTAAGAGAGTTCAAAGCTTACAAAAAAAACTGAGATTTCAGTTTTTTTTTCGAATGACGTCACTCCACCGGAAGTGACCGGGAGACTGGGGAAAAATGACCGCGGGGGTTTTCGGGAAGGTCGGGGTGTCCGAACCCAGTATGAGCCTGCGCTATTGGATTTTTGGTACGCGGTCGGTAGGATGAGTGACGTCACCCAGAAAAAGTCGCGGGGAAAAATGACCGTGTGGGGGTTGGGGTGGACTGGGGTACCAACTCACTCTCGAAAACACGCCGATCTCAACTCACTTTTTTTGAAATGAGATGAAACCGCCACTTCCCTACTACTTCAATTTTAATGTCATGCAGAATATGGTCAGAGGTGTAGGTCCAGAAAAAGTAACTGTAAATATACCGACTAAAATTGTACGGGATAGAAATAATAAGAGTGTGTTGACAAGGAGCGAGAGTAAGGATTATCGTGTAGTGTATAACAAGCGTGTGATTATAAATAATTATGATACTTTACCTTATGGCTTTTAAATAATATTTTTATGTGTGTTTGTAAATAATATGGGGTTTTGTGTGAATGTAAATAGGGAATTGAAATTATATATTTTTTACCATATGGATTTTAAATAGTAGATTTTAACTTTGTGTGTTTGTAAATATTAGGGGTTCTTAGGATTTTTTAACATAGTGCATGTGATTTTTAACTTTGTGTGTAAATTGGATATTGAATATATACTTCATTACCTTATTATAAAGTGTCTCTGGTGAATGGGGGGAAGGATGGGGAGAATTGGGAAGGAGGTGGCGGAGGGGGGCGCCTGGGGTGTATTTCTGAAACGGGACGTGTAGGGACTAGGGGGACGCGGGGTGTCCCTACCAGCGACTTTGGCGAAAAACAATATTTAGTTTCGAACATTATTTCAAATCAATCATTTGTCATCATGCCACGAAAGCGTAAGGACTGTTCCATATGTGGTAAGCAAGGTTTGTTAAAACTGTCCAATCATTGGGCTTAAGGGGTCTATATCGGTCACGTTCTTGAAGATTTCGCGGAACTCGAGGCAGCAACGGCGAAGAATATCGACATCTGACTGACAGTAACTCAGGATTTCTTCTTGGAAGTCGAAGACGTAGTCTTGACTCTGAAGGTTGTCGTACCATGCGTAGAACTTCTCGCGATCGCCAGGACTCATGCCTTCCGGATCATAGTACTTGGCGTCTGGAAGTGGTCCAACGTAGTCTTGGTTCTCGGCACGGTTAAAAAAATGTGGGAAGAAGCCTTTCTCCAATTCGGTGAGGCCAAAAGTTTTAGGAAAGTCAACCAGACGCATGGGTATAAAACACAAAGAATCAATGAATTTAATGTTCAACTGTAGAACGGTAAGGGAGAGGATTTTAGCACCACGCGTAATAACTTCAGGAACGATACCATTTTTGTAGAGGTACTGGAGAATGAAATATCCATCGTAGGCCTGATCATAAAAGTTGCAGATACAGATTTATTGGAAGCCATAACCGAGTGCCTATTGAACATTTGCCGTGAAACGATAAAAATTAATCCAAAAACGTATAAAAAGCTTACACCATACTCAGATCATATTGAGGCTGTCGCTTATATGAAATAATAACCGCACAATAATAACCGCAAATGGAAAAAGAAGCATCTCATTTTTAAACTTGGCTATTATAATATATACCAATGTCTATAGATCCATAGCAAAGTTTGATTTCGCTTAGGCAAATTCGTTCATCGTACGGCTTCTCGAGTGGTTTGATAATCTAAAGAATCGCTACTTTATACACTAGAGGCCTGATGAACTTCGTAAAGCCGTAAAGTCCGGTACATTCGTAAAAGCCGTTGTTTCGTTCGACGTACTCCGTGATTTTTAAAATATGCTGGCCTCCATAACCTTCGTAAAGCGGGTTCATATTTGCGTAGATCTATCGAATATATAACCGCGTGTTTCAACGAGGCAATCGTATAAATCTCTATTGGTTCACATATTTCGTAGATCTGTCGAAAATCTAAAGGGTATTTGAACGTAAATGCAATCGTAGAAATCTCCGTTGATCGTGACACCAGTGCTCTTAGTCAAAATTATTCAAATGTTCAGTCTTAGCAACCTAACAAAATGCCTGACAACATTAATGAAGTCAGCCAGATAATCCAAGCCGATATATAGTTACAGGTTCTAAGGATTTATGGTGAAGGAAAATTTGAAGTGAAAAATGCAACTTAGAGGCCTTCCGGCTGGAATTGAACCCGCGGTGCAGTGCTGACCACTGAGCTACAGAAGTTGTTGTCGAGAGCCTAGTCACGATATATGATATATAGTTAACCATGTTAAACTTTTATTTCGACTGCATCTAGATAAGCAATTTTGGGCCATCGTATAAATCTCTGTTGATCGTGACACCAGTTATTTTGAAGGTTTGAGATGCTTCTTCTTTACTCTCTTTAGTTCATCCCATATCCATGGCGCATGCGATTATTCCATTTCACAATCACCCGATTCCGATTGTATAATGACGTCATCGGTCGGATATAGTGATGTAACACATTTGGATTTTTTAACGTTTTTTAACGCAACGTGTTACTGCAACAAAATTTATTTAGAGCAGTCCATCAATGGCATGTTGCACGTAATAATTCATTAATTTCGGACACGTAAACTTTTCATTTTGCTATAAGTAAGATACTTTTAATTGCTTTTTTTAAGCGCGGTTAGCGAGATAGCCCGTAAGCCCGGTTAGCGAGATCTCACCACGTAGTTACATTGCTGTTAAATAAAATAATAAATTCCTTTGTGTTTATATCAATAAGCGGGCCAGCCGGGTTAGTGAGATCTGGAAGTGTGAACTGTAATTAAAGAATGAATTTAAGAGATATACGTTCGCTGCGTGGGAATACTGCATTCTTTTATTGTTTTCAACGCATGATGTATTTCTCCACCCCCTAGCAACGGCTCTATAACAACATTAGTTCCCCATGAAGTTACCTTTTTCAACAAAATTCATAAACTCTGAGTCATCTTGTAATTTCCCAAGCACCATAAACAACTTTATACCGACTCTGTGACAAAGTATTCTTATTTCTTGACGGAAATGTTTTAAAATAGTAAGTGGAAATAAAAACAGTTACAGAAACTGAACCGGCTCAGCAACACTAATTGTTACACTCTAGCACCAAAACTCGTTGATCATTGCATAAGCATGTTTAGTACATAGCCAAATAGAGTGTATGTTAGTGTCGAATGTTTGCAGAGAGGTCTCTAATTTCCTATAAAGAGACAAGTTTTCTTTGTCTTGTGAGCTCTCGAGCGGAACTAATGACTTTAACACAAAGGAAACTTTCCTGTTTGTTCCTATCCTACTTAATATTTTCCAGAGCGGTAAATAGCATTTAGTGAGAGCGAATGGATCAGAATTTAATTGATAACATAAAGTTCAAAATTACAGTTAAAAACAAGAAATATTAAAAAAATAAACAAAAGATAAATCGTTATTAACCCTTTCTCCAATATAGTTACCATCTGCCCATTATGCCCATTTTGCAGCAATTTACAATGTATTTATGTATTACACTGTAATACTATTCCATGAGACACCTGGCAACAAACTCAACAGTGCTATTGTACAAATCCTTTCCTTGGCAGGCAGATGTGGCCAATTGTTCTTTGAAGTTCCAACAATTTTCCTTGTGGTATAGGACATTCCTTGCCTTGTACATCAACATGTGGAAGGTTATGAGAATCTTCCATCAGTTGCTGCACGTTTAAAACTGGATAGGGATCACAATGCATTGAAGAACTATGAAGTTCTGTTAAATGTCTATGAGCATAAAATAATTGCAAAGGTGTAGATGAACCTTCAGTTGAAATTGCATGATGGTTATGGGCTGCTATAAATTCCCTCACTACTTGATTGATGCGAGGAATATAAACATACTGTAAACAAAACATGTCTGTATCATTCGATGAGTCCAAGTTACCTTCAAACTTTAGGTCACGGAATGTTGAAGAAAATGGCCTGGTAACATTAACATTGACATCAAGATTAAAACGTTCTACACGTTGGTTACGTACTGAACTAGCAACAATCACACTTCGGTCACCATTTGCTGTTACCATGTTCTGCCAAACTTGAACATTTTCTCCTCCATGATCAGTTCTAACCCGAAGAGGTCTGCTATATAAGTCAATGGCTCTTTTGAAGTGATCTAGGACAGTAGCTGATCTGTTGTTATTTGAGGCTTCTGCAAATGTAACCAGTCTGCTGAATCCATCAATGTCGACATGGATCACAATTCCCCACCCATAGTTAGGAGAAGGGTTGTCATACACACGATGCCGCAAGCGAGTCCTTCGCCTCTCTACCACACCTTCAGGGTCAACTCTGTGGAGTGATAACCTTAAAGTAGACCTTTTCACAGTTATTCCTTGTGCTCTTAAATGCCCAGTAACCATAACTTCTCCAGCATTTGGGTGAGAATTCTTAATGTGTGTAAGGCGATCATCTAATTCACTATCTGATATGTTTGAGTGGCGACCTGCCTGGTTAATGTTCGCATCCTTCATCAATTTGTATAATGTAGGTCTTGAAATGCCAAGGGGACTTGAAGTTTGTGTAATTTCATAACCAAGTGCTAGCATCTCTTCGACTTGCTCAACATCAACATGCTTTTTAGGTCTTCCAACAGCCCTACAAGTGTTGAAATATTTAAAATAGGACAGGATTAAAATAAAGCAGCTCATTTATTTTAAAAATCTAAAAATTGCAAGGACTTATTTAGTCCATTTGTAATGTTAGTAATAATTGAACACAGTGCTGGCAGGACTGTCATGTTAGGGGGGGGTGAAATTTAGGGTGGTCTGGGGACATGCCTCCCTGGTAAATTTTGAAATCTCAAACTAATTCTAACAGACAGGCATATTGTCAGGTGAATGACCTAAGTTTTGCAGAACGAAACATTAGAAACATTTTCTTAGAAGTAAAACTAATTAAATTAATTATTCCCCACCCCACATGTTTCTTATTGAATTTCACACTAACTCACATACTCCTCCCCCTTTGACAGTGCCACTGGTTGAGTATAACAGCACGCAATTAATTTTCGTATTATGATATTTATAGATTATGTTGTCTGATATTTATATTTTCAGGAGTTGAATTGCATGAGAGGGATATATGGTGTTCATGTTCATGATCTGTAACTTCTCAGTACAGTATTTTGTGGAATCTCTTGGAAACTATTTGCAATACAATATGCAATATCGGAGAGATCTCCAAAACTACAAAATCCTCGCCTTGCGCTCAAAAAATCCTTGTTTTCTGCCATATCACTACTCCCCTACCCCCCCCCCCCCCCCAGACAAGGTTTTTCTTCCGGAAAATACCCTCTAGCCACTGATTTTGATATAAATATACTTTGTATTTTTAAATAATACCTGGGTTCGACAACCGTCTCCGCATTTCCACTCAAAGTCGAGGAATCGGGAAAAGTTGCGTCGTTATGATATACATCCGATGTTACACCGATGGTAGGCCTCGTTTGGCGAGTTGTACCAGTCGACTCGCTCGTATTCACGGTTCTCAACAGACGTCCCGTGTTAGTCCCAGGCTGTACGTTGAGAAAACAAAGCATGTCATCAAGCTTACAACCCAGTTAATGAAAGGAAATAGTGAAAATAATACAGGCAAACGTTAATCTTTACATTGACACATGATCCTTACCTGAGGCTGAGCGGTTTGTGTAACAGTAGGCCGCGCGGTAATGTCGTTGTTTTGACCAGAATGACTCAGAAAATTTGACACAGCGTTTGCGACAATCCTGCCTAACTCCTCTGTATTAAGATTACTCATTTGCACAAACAACGAAACGTTTACGGAGACTAACTTGCCTATAATTACGACAGAATATTCCACACCAGTCAGTCTACGATGCAATCGCACGTGACAGAATAATCTTGGGTACTGCGCATATAAGTTGCGCATATAATTCAAACTGCTTATATGTAAATAAACAATTGCTTCTTTGCATATAAGCATTATTTACATGTGCAAAAACATTGTTTATATAGAATCGATTTTCTTCGTTGTTGTGGCTGGCAAGTAAATGAAACATATAAAATGAGTTGTTTACACAGAGATGTTTGCTATATATCGTTAACCACGGGCCGTAACGTGAAAAATTATAAATAAACATTTCGTGAAGAATGCTTATTTGCATTGAAGCATTTGGTGAAAATGATTGTTTATAAATAAGCACTTGGTAAGGAATGCTTGTTTATAAACAATCAAATAGCAGCGAATGATTGTTTATAAAGAAGCATTCGCGTGAGTTTGATTGTTTCCAAATAAGCATTTGGCGTGAAATGATTATTTATAAAGAAGCATTCTGTGAAGCATGTTTGTTTGTAAATAATCATAATGTTTTAGAATGATTATTTGTAAATAATCAACAATTTTTTGTGATTGTTTGTAAACCATGAAAAATTGAACGCTAAAATGTGTTAAATAATTTTTTTACACCTGGCGCCTCATAGTAACAGGCCATTGAGACCAGTATGTTTACTAGTATTGCCTATATTTTATTCACGACCAAAGTTTCCGAATGGCAGATATGAGAATTTGCTCATGTCCCACACATATCTATAACTCAGGGTGAGGACGATTCTAATCAAGATAGAGCGATCCAACCAGAAAATGAAGCTCACTTGTTAGCAGAGGAACAAGAGCGCAGGTTGGAAAACCACAGAGTGAAGGTAAATAATTTCAAATAGTTTCAAATTGTCTTTGATCTGATTTGAGTTTGGAATAGAGTTCATAATTGTTTAGATTGATCTAATTTACATTATAGCTGTCACATTCATCTCTATAAACTAACTGATGTGAATCAGCTCTGTAAAGTTAGCTACTGTATTATTTATATTGACTGTCTAGTTGTAGTATACTTATCAAAAATTGTTACCTCCCAGAATAAAGCTGTGCATATCTATTGAGGATAAATAGGAGTCCTTTCCTGTCCAACCTATTGCAAGGTTTGTGCGGTTGATTACATTTGTTTCTGATTTTTCATAGGACTTTATCCATACTCTGGATGATGAAATGGTCTGAAAACTTGCAGGAATACATTGACATGCTAATTATAATGGAAGATCCAGATGAAACAGGACAATCTCCAGGATCTTCTGGCGAAACATCGTCACTCACCTTCTTGTTACCACCCTCAACTCTCAATCAAGGAACAACCAGTGCAGCTTCCTCTACCCCACTTGCAAACCCCACCTTGTTCATCAGAAAATCCACAGGAACCTCAGCAAGAGTGGTCGATTCATTGATCTGACATTCAATACAATTCTATAAACAGTTGTACAGTATAACCACTGTACAATGTTGTGATTTGTTGCATATGTTGACTCAGTTTAATAATCAGTTTCGTCATCAAAAGCATTTTCTATGTCAAAATGTGTGACAAATTGGAATATAAATTTTGTTTCTGACCTGATCAACCACATGACAGTATTTACAAGGTAAACATTAGCCTTGCAAGCATTCAGTTTACTGATGTTTGTTTGAATAACTTTAGTTTCAATTTGTAAACTCAAATGCTCACGTGAATGAACCCCTTTTCATTACATACATCAACGACATGCTGTTTGCTAAAAAAGGATAATTTAACATTACACAAGTAGTTTTTAATCTGTTACATAGATTAATTCCCTTTCTGTCTCAAAGCAAATAAAAGACAATACATGATATACTTACTCCTGTGTTTGCATTGTTTTTATGTTATGTCTCTGATGCGAGCTGTGACTTTTCCCTTGGTTAGTTTAGTAATCCTTTCAAATGTTTTGTCTCGATTATACTTGAAGGTTGAGAATGCAATTATCCACTCGTTTATTATATTTGCCTTTTAAATAATTGTACTTAAATACTCAGTGAAATGTTTCCACATACATTTGGTGTTGATGCCAAGATTTCGATGGAAACAAAAAGCCCATTTATGCATCTCAGACACCCACTCCATCACAAATTAATCATGGAAATCGATAGTCCTAAGGCGACTTTGAAATACGTTCAAGTTCTTGGTGAAAAGCTCCTCATCTTGTACACGTTTTCCTCTACCTCACGGTTACCAATTTCTGTTTTTAAACTTTCTGTCCATGCATTGTCCACATAGCAGGCCCAGATGAGCTTTTTTGGTCTTCCCTACACTCCAACTCCAGCCCATGAATTGTAATATTAGTTGGCATTGTCACTCATAACCCATGCTGTGCAATCTCACCACAGTTTTGTTTTACTTTGAAGAAAATGGACATGAATGTTATGTCTTCATGATTGGAAAGACACCATGCAACAGGAAAACCAGAGCCAAAATCATCAACGACCACGAGCGTGTTTAAAGGGAAATCATAGCCAGTCTAACCATGTGTTGAGTCTACACAAACACCTTTGCGACCAAATTTCTGTAGCATGAGTTTTTGAATTTACTTTTGTATTATAAGCATAAAATCCTCATCAACAAGGGGTATATCAGGATATGGTTCCCCTTGGAACTTGGAAAATAATACAGGGTTGTTTTCAGATTCCCACTCCTGTAGCCAAGCGTTCACGCATTCTTGGTCATTGGTATGCCGTTGCGCATCATTAAGACTGTAATCTCGGCGTATGTTCTCAATGTCTTTTTTATCAATTAAGTGGTGGCGTTGAAATCTTTCTCCTTGAACGCTGTCCCTGATACCATTAAGGATTATTTTATTTCTTTGTGCCCATAATGTGTGTAACACACATCCACCATCACTGCTCCAGCAATGGATGTTCACACTTTCATAACTGCTGTGCAATTGTTGTTGATTTTACAACTTCCTATTTAAGGTTAAAATGATGGTTTATAAGTTTTGTTAATATTACAGTATATATGAAATGCTACTACTACATGTAGATCACAGTACCTTGACTCTCCACACCTGTTGCAGCAGTAATATTGTATACAGCCGAACTGTTCATGGAATCTTAATCAATTTAATTTGCTGAATGTACAACATTCGGTTTCTTCCATTTGGAACTTCCATGAGTCAAACTCTAAGAAATTTTAAAGAGGAGAAAAATACAATATTTCTAATCTCTGTTAAACAGTGCACATACAGCACTGTACATATAACAAAAAGCAAAGGGAAAACTTTTAAAAAATTTCTAGCACTCTTTCCACTACATGTAGCCCACTTATAGGTTAACAAATAAAATATAAAATTTGTCCTTTAAGAGACTAAACAAACTTATCAGACATATTTTCAAATGTAACACTCAGTTCTGATGGACATGTTGTGCTTTGTTGATAGGTGATGGCAGAAATCTGAATTTTTGAGCACATGAATCACCAACAAGTATTTGTGCACTTCTTTGTTGTTGTGATCTCTGTATGTGTTGATGTAGGCTTTGATTGATGTCTCCAACTTCAAAGACTGCTTATAGCTGCTGCTCATAAATCTTTGCTTGGCAAAAGGAACTGTTGTGCTAAACGGAACTTCCAATTCCTTGGCCGTTTCTCGTGCAAAGGCCTGCATCTTCCCATGGCTGTAGAGGGTATGGATGAGCGAAGTTCTGGATAACAAGCGAGTAATGAATTCATCATCCTCGTACTTCAAGAAGACCTTGTATAGCCAGTGTCCACAATCCCATTGTAGTGGCCACCAAAATGGATCTTGCAAGTGAGATGGAATCTTGTCAAACAGTGGCTGATTCATTGGGTGATAAACCCCCTGTGATGTACTGCCCATCAGTAACCTTCCCTGCATAGCTAGGATTTGATCAGGAGGCCAAGGCTTGTATGGTGAAAATGGATGAAATTGTAAATTTATCGTCTGAATAGGATTCAGCACAATGCGCATTAGACAAAAGATGTCTTGCGATGGCTGAGTCACAACTAACAGTTGATTTGTTACGACACTGCCGTGTTAGTTGTTTGCGAGTGGAAGTAGTTTTGTTTCGAAAAACAAATCAACTGTTACTTGTGACTCAGCTATCACAAGACATCTTTTGTCTAATGCGCATTGTGCTGAATCCTATTCAGACGATAAATTTACAATTCTTAATGAAATCGAAATTCAATCTTTGTTTCGATTGATTTTTTACTCCAAAGTCTGGCATACACTGAAACAAGTTTCCTAAACAAGTTTAGGAAACTTGTTTTACAAAATAGAATAATGCTCTAATCAAGGAAACTTTTTCAAACATTTCGCAAACATTGTTTTGCCAACCTTTTCAACAATCATTGGTAACGTTTGTTTCGGAAACTTGTTTCAGTAACTTGAAATTAACATGCATTATCACTACTACAATTTCGCACGCAGAACGCATGCAGTGATTGGTCAATTTGCGGTCCACTTACACTACGGACCGCTACGGATCTTTTTGTCTTGAATCCGTCCGTAAAAAAATTGTATAAAATCTTTCTATATAATATTAAAAGTAGTTGTTGGCTTATAATTTACTAGTAATTTAAAGTAATTTACTAGTTTATGTTGACTTTTTGACGGTTGTTGTCGGTCTTTTGACGGTTTTTGTCGGCTTTTGACGGTTTTTGACGGTAATTAGTATGACCCAATGTTTCTAATCTGTTCTGGGCAAGACGCGCGAAGACGTGTAGTTAGTTAAGATTGATGTTGATGGATTGCGATAATTAAGTTATTGTTATATGGAAATTATAAATCAGCAATGTTTAGTGTAAATGTATCGCATTTTATTTAAATATTCGGTCAATTACATGATTATAGATGATAAAGACCATCTCATGAGAGTGATGAGAGGAGATGTATGCACCCCCAGTAAACAAGGGAAAGACTGCCGCAAGCGTAGTGTGAACGCCAAGTATGCTGACGAAGATGATTCTGCATATGAGGATGAAAAGGTAACATTGGTCACAATGATTTCAAAAACATTAAAATAAATAATGGGAGAAAGAGTGGCTGTAACTGTTTAATACAAATACAGTCAACATTACAGCATACATTGAGGTAAAGATTTTTCATATTAATGATCTTGACTCAAAGTGTTAAACATTTTGGCTTTGGTTATCCACTCAAAACCTCTTTCTAGCTAATATATCTTCAACATACATTTTAAATGCATTTAAAGGTTGATAAATATATTGAAGGATGTGCATTTTCTATAATACTACTGTATAATATGATCAGTAGACAATGCATACTGTAGATAAAATTCTAGATACATGGATAAAAAAGGTGAGCACTTCCCACTATAAATAGGGCTTGGGTTGGGTCATAACCTTAACGTTTTATGCTGACAGGCACTAAATTAATGTTTTCTGAGCCTTCATATGGTGATATTTAATACAATGATGTAAGCTTGTGAATCCAGCCATTTGCATAAGATAATTTGCATAAGATCTGCACTACTTTTTCATGGCTTATTTCAGAATCATTAAATAAATCCCTAATGCAGGTTTCCATGTTTGGATACTCTGATTGACCAATCAGGGCATGTATAGTATCTTGTTATTTTATAACCTGTTTTCTCCTTAAAGCATGATTCTGAAATATAATTAAACACTGTCCATGATTCATCTTCGTGGTAAGCATTAAGTTGTTGTAATTATATCTCATACTCTTAAATCGGATAAAAACTAAACTCCAAACCCAGAAGCTGTCATGAACTTGATAGCTTGACATATGGCAAGTGGATCGGTATTGTAAATATTTCAGTTTAAATCATACTTGAGTGAACATGTTTCAGTTGACTTTGGCAGTGAAAGAAAATCATGAATTTATATTCTTCATAATTGGATTTATGCAATAAATAATATTAAAACAAGAGGTGTAGCGTATATGAAACTTCTAGGGGGCAGAGATTTTGGTGGGCTTTGCATATGAGGAACCAATGACATTGAGGCAGGCATCTGAAGAAAGGGGTTCCCATACCTGGATTTCAGGGCAACGTATAATATGCAAATCGACTGGTCTGTCTCTGTTGCTGAAATTAAATTTATTTTTATCATGCTCTAATAATTCAGATGCTATCTTTATATTCTTGCACTTAGCCTGTCCAACCTACTATTAAAAGAGTGAAATCCTCTCACAAAATGGAGGAAAGGAAGTTGTCAGATAATTTGACAAAGCTAATTAAAGCAAGACATCAAAAGGTATGCAATTAAAGAGTACAAAGATTTTTTGCTTCATATCCACTTTATGTATACATTCTAACAAAATGTTCACTTAATGGTCTTTTTTAATTCAGTTTAATTGTGTTGCAGGAAAGTGAACTTCTTGGTGCCATTGATGTTGATGATGGAAGAGATGATCATGACACCATTGTTGCTCTAAAGCAGAAAGTTAAAGCCTTAACACAAGAAAATCATAGATTGAAAGAACAAATAGCAAATAGTTAAGGTAAGAAGTTTGAATTCAGATATGACTTGCAACATTATTAAAATATCAAAGCTTGTCAAATCTTAAGTAAATGGTATATCTTCCAGCCATTTCACTTGGTCAAAAGATCTTTATCACTAACCTTTTTTAAATCTAAATATCTTGCCACTGGATCACCTGTATGGATTCATGGCAGTTCATTCTCTTTAGTTTATATGCAACAGAACTTAACCCTTCCTCTTCATCAGGGGTGATCGTTGTAAAGTTAGGGTCCCTATTTATACCCAAGATGCAAGTAAGCTTCTGGTAATAAACCAGCATCATGGCAATTCAATGGGGAGTGGGTGCTATTGATATGCGTCTGATGGATTAGTGGTAATAATTTTGGAATTTTCCACGGCACCATCAGAGACCTTTTCTGGAGGCTTAGCATATCAAAAGCGCCCATGTCCCATTGAATCGCGATGATGGTGGTTTATTACCAAAAGCTTATTTGCATCTTGTTAGTAGATAACGTCATCATCGGTTCTATGAGGGTATAAATAGGGACCCTAACAATCACCCCTGATGAAGACACTAGACTTGGGTCATGGACAGGACAGTAACTTTTAAGTTACGTTCAAAAAACTTTTTAAAGCCAGAGTAGTGTCAAACTATGTCTAATTTATAACCTTGTTGCATTGGGCAATTATTTGTCTACTTCACATTTTGTATCATTATTTTAAACAGATCTACAAATGTCAATTAAAAATTGAAGAAATACGTTGGAATGATGGAGGATTCTTCAAGTACAAGAGTGCCTGGTCTGTCAACACCACGATCGAACTCTTCCTTGCCAAAGATGTTTCTACATTCACCAGCTCCACATTCACCAGCTTCCAATCCACCTACAAATTCGTATTCATCAGCTCCCAGTCACCATCTTCACAATATTCATCAGCTCCACATTCACCAGCTCCACATTCACCAGCTCCACATTCACCAGCTCTAACACCTACAGCTTCACCATTGCCTGTAGGTTTGCTGCAAGACTTGGACTCCAGTGAAGCAGCAAAGCAATTGGTATGTTTTTTTAAATAATGGTACTATGGTAGTGACATCATGTCATTATAGGGTTCTCAATTGGATCCTGACTAAAACTTTGTAAGTTAATTGATTAAAAAGTGTGATAAACAACCATATATTTGCATATTTTTTAGATTTCTCTTGGTCCTGGTTTGGCAATAGGGTCAAAGGTTTTTCAGCGAATAAAAGCTAAAAAAGTTGGCTATTATGTAGCAAACATTATGAGTGCAACACTATCAAGAGAATACATGGCCACCCATAGCTACAAGGGACAGAAAGCAAAAAATGGGTTGATAAAACCAAAAATCGATCTGGAATATGCAAGTTCCATTATTGGTAAGTCCGTAAAATATTATTTGTACATATTATAATTTTATGGTATACAGGTAGGGGGCTATGAATGTTAGGGTGCTGGGCTGGTGGCTAACTTGTGATTATGGAAGTTTTTATTAAAACTCTTTTGATCATCTCTGATTTTATGGGGAGAGAAGTGATTGAAGAAGATATTGTAAAAGCCATCAAGTACAAATTGAATAATGAGGAGCAGGGTTGGAAGAAACAAAATGAGTCTGATGATGGAATAGATAAGAAGAAGACTGATCACTGATAGATATTTTAGTTTGTTGCGTTTGTTTTCAATATAGTTATTTAACACTTTTAATATTTTAAAATATATTTCTTATTATAGTAAATAGATTGTTTGCTACTCAAGCTTTAATGCAAACTCAGAAGAATGTTTCTGAGCCCCAGACAGGACTCAGATCAATTCAGACATACTGTATGTTTGCACAAAACTCCCGTCTGGGGTTCAGAAACATTTTTCTGAGTTTGTACTAAAGCTTGAGTACAGTGTAGCAAACAATTTACTATATTGAAATAACCAAGCTGTAAATATACATACCTATTACAAAATTATATTTTTTAAAAATACAGTCACAGACAAATTTTCATTCAAAACTATGCTTACAAAACTATAGTCCATTTAAAATAATTACAAACTATAGTCTTTTAACAAAAACTATTCTTAACAAGAACAAGTTTTTTTGGAAAACTATAGTTATTGTCATAGTTAAGAAAAACTATAGTTAAATAAAACTATAATTATTGAAAACTATAGTTTTTGTTCCAGAAAAACTATAGTTTTGAAAAAACTATAGTTATTAAAAACTATAGTTACATCAAACTATAATTATTGAAAACTATAGTTTTTGTTCCAAAAAACTATAGTTTTGAAAAACTATAGTTTTTGCCCAAGAAAACTATAGTTTATTTTTGTAAGGGCTGTAATAAGCATACCATTGTAGGCCTCTACAGATTGTGCTAGTAAATTTCAGAAAAGTTGCTCCAAAAACTGCTAAAAAGTTGCTTAAAAGTTGCCAGAAAATTGGAAAAGTTGCTCTTAAATTTGAAAAAGTTGCTATTAATTGCTAGTATATTTCATGGATATTCATACAAAAAACATACTAAAAACGGAGCAGGTACAATTTATTGTACTAAGTAAACAACAAAACAATTTCAAGACAAGATTTAGAACTAGCATATACTGCTAATCTATCAGATTAAAACTGTAAGTTCAAAGTCTCTAGCAACTTAAATGCATTTGCGCTGATCAATTTCTTTTAGGTTTGTTGTATCGAAGCATCACTGAGGATTCAAGATAGTCCGTAAATGA
This sequence comes from Chrysogorgia sp. JL179-B06, assembly GCA_035772405.1. Taxonomy (NCBI): domain Eukaryota; kingdom Metazoa; phylum Cnidaria; class Anthozoa; order Scleralcyonacea; family Chrysogorgiidae; genus Chrysogorgia; species Chrysogorgia sp. JL179-B06. Next base: position 1,140,835 of record JAYKKM010000078.1, read on the forward strand.
GGAATCTTGCTGGGCGTTGAATCCATTGTTCAATAGACTAAAGACTCTTTCGGCAGAAGCTGAACTTGGTTGCAAGAGCAATAGTTTCTTAACCAAAGCTGACCAATTCGGTAGAGTCTTACTATGGGGCCTTAGTCACGCGAGTCGCGAGATCATTTATGAATAACCGCTGAAAACCTCACGCATCGCTCACGGGCGCATAAACAAAGCCTGCATGCTCTTTTCGATTATTTTGTTGATCCAGAGATCTAAATAAGTCATTACTGCAATCAAATATGTTTATGGTCGAGATTTTATTTAATAATTTGTGAGGAATTAGCAGTGTGGAATGTGTAAAAACCTAAAAGTTGCTTACTGTTGCTCAAAAAAGCAAAAGTTGCTCCAGGTTGCTCGAAACCAGAAAAGTTGCTCAAATCTTCAAAAGTTGCTCAAAAGTTGCCGAGCACAATCTGTAGAGGCCTATACCATTGTGCTCCATTTTTAATAAGTCTATAATTTCTGGTATCTTTCCTGATAGCTGGAAAAATGCAAAAGTTTTTCCAGTTTATAAGGGAAATGCTAAAAATGATCCAAATAACTATCGACCAATTTCGGTTCTACCTGTTGTGGCTAAAGTATTTGAAAAACTTGTCTTCGACCAACTCTATTCATACTTTACTCAAAATGACATTTTGAGTAAGTTTCAATCAGGGTTTCGATCGGGTCACTCTACTGTAACAGCTCTATTACAAGCAACTGAAAAATGGTTCAAAAATATTGATAATGGCTTTATTAATGAGGTAGTTCTTGTAGATCTGAGTAAAGCCTTTGACACTGTTGACCATGCAATCCTTCTTAAAAAACTAGGTCTGTACGGAGTCAATGGAATTCCACTAAATTGGTTCTCATACCTAGTCAATAGATCACAATTCACAATGTTGCATGGTCAATGGTGTTGAGTCTGAATTAAAACCTCTGACAACAGGTGTGCCTCAGGGATCCACCTTAGGCCCACTTTTATTATTAACCTATATTAATGACCTCCCAAACTTTTTGGACTTCACTTCACCTGGTATGTATGCTGATGATACACAAATTACTGCTTCAGCAGAAACAGTAGATGAACTTGAAGATATTTTAAATTCGGATGTTAAGAATTTACACACGTGGCTTTGTGCAAACAAACTCACCGCAAATACAACCAAACTCACCGCAAATACAACCAAAACTGAGTTCATTACTATAGCTTCTAGTTATAGACTAAAACAATTTATAGCTGTCCCAAAGTTATGACTAGGGAACGAACCTATAAAACAAGTGACTAAGGCTAAATTACTAGGTGTAATAGTAGACGAAAAACTAAGCTGGGATGACCATGTTCATGAAAAGGTCATTCCTAAAGTTTTAAGAGGCTTGCGAATGCTACGAGTACTAAGAGATTTATTATCTCTACCTCGACTTATCTCTGTGTACAATGCTCTCGTAATTCCTTATTTTGATTACTGTAGTACGGTTTGGGGAAATTGTGGTACTGTTATACGAAATAAGCTACAAAAATTACAAAATAGAGCCGCTCGTATTATAACCAGATCTGGATATGAAATTAGATCCACGAAAATATTGACTGCATTAAACTGGTGCAATCTCGAAACTAGGAGAAACCAACAAAAGGGTACCTTAATGTACAAAATTGTTAATGGTATGTCTCCCAGATATTTAAATGAAATGTTTGTTCCTCTAAATGAAGCGCATGGTCACAATTTAAGAAACTCGGAGGTAGATGTTAAAATTCCATTGCCTAAATCCGAGTACCTAAAACGTAGTTTCACGTATAGCGGTGCTGTTTTATGGAATGGACTACCATCGATGATTAAAACTGCTAACTCTGTAAATATTTTTAAAGATCTTATTCACTGTCATAAATTTTAATCTGTTAATATTGTATATAATTAGTCTCTATGTATATTTATTCCTTTTATGTAACTAACGGCTTTTATGAAAAACAATGTAATATTGATAGAATTACCGTTATTAAATAAAGTTGTCTCTCTCTCTCTGTGTCTCTTTGAGTCTCTCTGTGGCTCTCTGTTTCTCGTTGTGTCTCTCTGTGTCTCCCTGTGTCTCTGTATGTCTGTATGTCTGTCTGTCTCTGTATGTCTGTGTGTCTCTATGTGTCTCTGTGTCTGTCTGTGTCTATCGGTGTCTCTCTATGTCTCTCTATGTATCGCTGTGTCTCTCCTTGTGTCTCTCTGTGTCTCTATGTCTCTCTGTATCTCTCTAATTCTCTCTGTCTCTCTGTGTCTCTCTATGTCTCTTTGTGTCTCTCTGTGTGTCTCTGTCTCTCGAGCTGCCCGCATTATTACCTACCAAGGCTACGATGTGAGGTCAGCTGATATATTAAATGATTTAAATTGGTGTAATTTGGTAGCGAGAAGAGAAAAACGTCTCAATATGTTTATGTACGATACAATTAATTGTAACGTGCCTAAATATTTGAGTGATATTTTCTCCAAATGTTCCAAAAGTAACCCGTACAAATCTCGACTTAGAGATAATGAGCTTAATGTGGAAATCACGCATATCCCAAATACTGAATATTATAAGAGATCTTTCTCATATAGAGGTGCTGTACAATGGAACTCTCTGCCTCATGAACTTAAGTCTTCTGAATCGAAAGCGATTTTTAAAAGAAAACTATCATCGCTATTGGACAAATCAGTTGACAATTAACTAATTGGTTTAATTTATAATTTGTATTTAATTTTACTTGTATATAGTAATTATATAGTTGTACGGCTTTCATGGAAAGAAGTTGTAAGACTTATGAAACTACCGTATTTTAAATAAAAGTGAATCAATCAATCAATCAATCTCTGTGTCTCCCTGTGTCTCTCTGTGTCTCTGTGTCTCTGTATGTCTCTGTGTCTCTGTATGTTTGTGTCTCTCTATGTGTCTCTGTGTGTCTCTCTTTGTCTCTCTATGTCTGTGTCTGTGTCTCTCGGTGTCTCTCTATGACTCTCTATGTATCGCTGTGTCTCTCTGTGTCTCTATGTATCTCTCTGCGTCTCTGTCTCTCCCTGTGTCTCTGTGTATCTCTGTGTGTCTCTGTGTCTCTCTGCGTCTCTCTGTGTCTCTTTGTTTCTCTGTGTCTCTCTATGTCTCTCTTTGTCTCTCTCTGTGTCTCGCTGTATCTCTCTAATTCTCACTGTCTGTGTCTCTCTCTCTGTCTCTCTGTGTCTCTCTATGTCTCCCTGTGTCTCTGTGTCTCTCTTTGTCTCTCTCTGCATCTCTGTGTCTCTCCCTGTGTCTCTGTGTCTCTTTGTGTCTCTCTATGTCTCTCTGTGTCTCTCTGTCTCTTTGTTTCTCTCTGTCTCTGTGTCTCTCTGTGTCTCGCTGTATCTCTCTAATTCTCTCTATGTCTCTCTGTGTCTCTCTGTGTCTCTATGCTGTCTGTCTGTGTCTCTCTACAGATTTGTCTGTGTCAAACCACAGATTGGCCATAGCAACATCAGCGAATCATCATTGAACAGTCACAAGCTACACCTTAACAGTAAAGGTGTTGCTATTATGGCAAGTAACCTTACAAACTTTATTATTAACCAAAGATGATGGTCAAATTTTTCCAATCACACCTTATATAATGTCAGTGACACAACCCCATCATCCATCATTTCTCATACCTCAGGTAAATCCAAACTAGCTAAGGGATTTAAACTTGGTCAATTAAATACCAATGGTCTGCTGTCTCACATTGATCAAATAAGGATTCTAGTAGCACAATATGACTTTGATATTTTTGCTATCAATGAATCCAAGCTTGATCAAAGTGTAGACAGTGGACTAGTTAATATAAACCAATATACCCTGGTTAGGTTGGATCGAAACATTTACGGGGGAGGAGTTGCATTGTATATTAAAGATCACATTAATTACAAACTACGTGGTGACATAACGCCTGCCAATTTGGAAATGTTAGCCATTGAAATCTCTAAACCAAAAGTCAGGCCAATTATTATCGCCACATGGTATAGACCACCACAATCTCCAGTCAGTGCTTTTAGTGAGTTTGAAGACTTTCTTAAAGCTGTGGATGCTGAGGGTAAAGAAACTTTGATAGTAGGAGATATTAACTGTGATATTGCTGAAAGTGCAATTGATCCTTTATGTGCCTCTACAAAGTTTCTTTATGATGCCTATCAATTCTCTCAGTTGATAACAGACTATACTAGAGTTACAGATCGATCTAAAACCCTGATTGACCACTTGCTGAGCAATGAGCCTCAAAACATTGTTGATGCACGAGTTATTAAAACTTGTATCAGTGATCATTATTTAATTTATGGTGTTTCAATTATTTAATTTATGAAATTTCAAACAATTAAAAGTGAGCCAAAGTATGTTGAGAGTCGAAATATGAAAAAATTTGATTCCCAATCATTTGTATCTGATCTTCAAAATGCACAATGGGGCCTCCTTAGTCAGTGCAATGATACAAATGAAATGGTTTTTGTTTGGGAAAAACTTTTTACAGACATTTTAGATGTTCATGCTCCTTTAAGAAAGAAGAGAGTCAAAAACAAGGCTTCTCCTTGGCTCACCCCTGAAATTAAGAAATTGATGTACAAAAGAGATTTTCTAAAAAAGAAATCAATCTCTAATAAATCAAGGTCTACATTTGAAGCATATAAACGTGCTCGCAATCAAATTAATACAGCAATTAAGAAAGCTAAAGTCAATCATCTCACAAATTAAATAGATTATGACAGCCAAAGCAGCTGGCACACCTGGAGGGCTATTAACACTCTTCTCGGTCGCAAATCGAAAGTCACTGGTGTTAAGGAACTAAATGTGGAAGAGATCATTGTCACTGATCCACATATAATATCTGATACATTTAATGATCATTTTTTCAACAGTGGGTTCCAAGATCAGTGACGGTGTGCCACACACTACCACACTACCAGAGACTTTTGTTAAACAAAGCGACTCAACTTTTCAATTCTCTACAATTGCCCCTTCAGTGGTTCAGCATATGCTCTCTAGGCTGTGTATTCGAAAAGCTTCAGGTCTTGATAAGATTTCAGCTGAGATTTTGCGACATGCTGCTCCAGTTATAAGTGTTCCTTTATCCATTATATTTAATCTATCCACTCAAACAGGCATATTTCCTGACAAATGGAAAAATGCAAAAGTCTTTCCTGTTCATAAGGGCAATGCCAAGGATGATCCTAACAACTACAGACTTATATCTGTACTACCAGTTGTAGCCAAAGTTTTTGAAAAACTGGTCTATAATCAAGTTTATCATTATTTAAAGGAAAACAATATCCTGAGTCAATTTCAGTCAGGGTTTAGATCTGACAATTCTACTGTAACTGCTCTTCTTCAAGCTACTGAAAACTGGTATAAAAATATTGATTGTGGTTATATAAATGGAGTAGTTCTCGTTGACTTAAGCAAAGCATTTGACACTGTTGACCATACAATCCTGTTGAAAAAGCTGAATATGTACGGAATTAATAATATTCAACTAGATTGGTTCAAATCATATTTGGATGATAGACAGCAGTGTTGTATGGTGAATGGTTTACAATCAGACTTCAAACCCATAACTACAGGTGTTCCTCAGGGATCCATCCTAGTCCACTATTATTTTTACTCTACATTAATGACCTCCCAAATTGTTTGACATCCACCACCCCTGGTATGTATGCAGACAATACTCAAATTACAGCTTCAGCTGAAACTGTCAATGAGGTTGAAAATATTTTAAACAGTGATCTTAAAAATCTGCATACATGGCTCTGTGCAAATAAATTATCTCTAAACTCTACAAAAACAGAGTTTATTGCAATAGCTTCAAACTATCGACTTAATCAGTTCATAACTGATCCTAAAGTAGAGCTTAATAATGAAGCTATAAAAAGAGTCACTAAATCTAAACTACTTGGTGTTATGGTGGATGACAAACTTCTTTGGGATGCTCATGTAAATTAAATAATTATACCAAAAGTCCTTAAAGGATTGAGGATGCTTCGTCAATTACGAGACCTGCTTCCATTACCTAACTTGATCCAAGTATACAATGCTCTCGTATCCCCTCATTTTGACTACTGTTGTCTTATATGGGGCAATTGTGGCACTGTCTTAAAGAACAAACTTCAAAAACTCCAAAATAGAGCCGCACGCATTATCACGAGATCAGGTTATGAAATACGATCTGCCACTATTCTAAACTCATTGAATTGGTGCAGTTTGGAAACCAAGAGAAGTCAAACGAAGGCAACCATGATGTACAAAATAGTAAATGGTGAGGCCCCAACCCATTTACAACAATTGTTCTCCTTTGTAAATGATACACATGGATATAACTTGAGAAACTCAGATATAAATCTTAAAATTCCATTCCCACACACTGATTACTCAAAACGAAGCTTAGCCTATAGTGGCCCTGTGTTATGGAATAATTTACCATCATCAATTAAAACCACCAGTTCTTTTGACATTTTTAAAAACTTGATTAGTTCTTATGACCTTGATGTGTAGACAGATATATTGTAAATAGTTTTATACTTTGTAGTAGATTTCCTTGTAAATAATACAGTTTAATTAGTGTAATTAGTCTAATTAGTTTATCTGTTCTGTTATTCAAACTTTTAAAACGGCTTTCTTGAAAAGCAATTTATTGTAAATTGAAGGAACCACCGTTTTTAAATAAAGATCCATCATCATCATCATCATCTGTGTGCCTCTCTCTGTCTCTCTCTGCGTCTCTCTGTCTCTCTCTGCGTCTCTCTGTCTTTCCCTGCGTCTCCCTGTGTCTCTTACATTCTGTCATGGCGGACGGTTGTGTCTCTATGTGTTCTGATAATGATGTTGCGAATACGGATAAGCTTACTTCGGTATGCTTTGACAAACATGCTGTAGATAATGCAACTAGCTTTTTAAGCTATTGCAATGAAAAAGATAACTTTAAATGGAAGGGAACGATGGATAAACTTGTGTTGTTTGTGAACAACGTGCTCGGCGAAGTTAATGGTGAACTTAACGAAGATACGAAGCACAATTCTACTACGTATAAGCTTGAAGATGTCTCCATCCGCTTTTATCATACAACAGAAACTTTAAAGATCTTTGGCGCTAAAGCATCTACACTCAGAGACAAGTTTTACGAGATATTGGGATTGTTTAGTGGCCATCCTAGTTCGGGCCAGCAGCCATTGCTTATCGATCAAAGTACAACTTTGCCTTCTATCTCAGGTCATGGTCATGTTTTTCCCAGCAACAAAACAACTATGTATTACTGGAAGATTACATGCTTGAAATGGATTTCATAAAGCAAGATCTATCATTTCTTAAATCTCAGATATTTCAACCGTCGGTTGAGAGACTGTCTTGAGAAGTCAGAGTCTGAGAATCAAGGTCTTCTAACAACTCTTCGCATCTTAGCGCGTGGAAACGAAACGAAATCAACAACAAAAGAGTCAATAGAGTGTATTAATATTAACAATTCATCCGTGCCGAACATCAGCTCTGAAGAGAATGCGACAGATACTCCGGCGATACAGAACGACGGTAATCAACATCCGAAGAAGAAGAGGAACAGGAACAACAAGAAGAATGCAGACAAAAGCTCAAACAATGCCAGTAAGAACGATGAAATAGAGGAATCTACACCTACAGTACCAACCACGGCGAACGAGAGCTCTACAACGAACGTCAATACCAAACCAACCAGGACGGTTATAATTGGTGACTCAATTATTTCCAGACTGGATGGTTGGAGTAACAAGACAAGCAGAGTCATGGTGAGATCATTTGCTGGAGCCAAAGTAGATGATATGCAGCATTATATACGACCAACGCTGGATTTTAAACCAGATAATATAATTGTACACATTGGAACCAATAACCTTAAGAATGATAGCCCTCAAGAAATATCAGAGAAGATCATTAAAGTTTGTGAACTTATCGAAAAAGAAAGTCCGCAGACAACGATTGGAATATCTGAATTAACTCCGCGAAATGATTTTAAACAAGCAAAGTCAGCAAGAAACGAAGTAAATGAATCCATTCGTGCATTATGCGGCTCTCGTAAATGGAAAGTTATTCCTCATCCAGCTTTGAATGAGAAATCTCTCAATACAAGAGGGCTTCACTTAAACAGGGATGGATCTGCTCTTCTGGCCAAAGACTTCAATAACTATATTCAATCTACCTGACAGGTAACTGGAACTGATAGTAATGTTCATAATTTGAGTGCTATTCCTAATTTAAGGGGTTTCAAGATGGCCTCTCTTAACATTACTAGTTTGGTTGCTCATATTGATGAGTTACGCATCTGGATTGAAGACCAAAACCTCGATCTACTTGCCATTAACGAAACTAGACTTGATAGTTTGATCACAGATGATCAGGTTTGTCTAAAAGGTTATGATATTATACGGCTTGATAGAAATCGTAATGGTGGTGGTGTGGCAATCTATATACGTACCTCATCTAACTACATAAATCGATCTGATCTATTACCAGATAATATTGAAGCTATTTGTATAGATATACAGAAATGTAAAAGTAAACCATTCACTGTCATAGCATGCTATCGGCCGCCTAATTTTAATCCTGAGATTTTTTATAATAGCTTGCAGTCGGTTATAGAGAAGATCGATTATAGTTTTAAGGAATTGTACATTCTCGGCGATTTAAATAGTAATCTTCTTGGTGAAAACGTAAACCGTGCAGGGCGCCGTCTTTTGACTAATACTTGTGAATTTTATCAGCTAAAGCAATTAATTGAAGAACCTACTAGAATTACTAATTGTAGTCAGTCCCTTATTGACGTTATACTTGTCAATAATCCAAACAGAATTGTTTGTAGTGGTGTTTTACCGTTAAGTATTAGCGACCACTGCATGGTATACGTCATCAGGAAAGTTTCTATTTCCTCTAAAACCACTCATTCGGTAAAAGAAGTCAGAAACTTCAAGCAATTTATAGCTGAAGATTTTAAGTCTGACTTAAACCAGGTGCCCTGGTGTAACATCAGGCATACTGAAAATCCTAATGAAAAATGGGATGAGTGGAAAAGAATGTTCTTGTCGGTTGTAGACAAACATGCGCCTATTAAACGGAAAAGAGTTAGAAATAAGAAATCTCCTTGGATTAATAGTAGAGCTAAACAATTGATGATTGAACGTGATCGACTGAAATCTAGAGCAATTAAAAGCAATAGTTCTGTTGATTGGCAGAACTATAAGAATGCTAAAAATCATGCAAACAATCAGATTAAGAAGATAAAAGCAGCTTTCTATAAGGAACATTTTCGAACTAACTCTGGGAATCAACAAGAACTATGGAGATCTATTAATGACTTAATGTCACGCAATACTAAAACTGACCAGAACATTCAATCAATTAAGACTGAAATAGGTAACATAACTAGTCCTATGGAGATATCTGAGTCCTTTAATAAACATTTCACTGAGGTTGGAGCTAAATTAGCGTCCGAACTCAGTGAAACGTCTAGGAGTTTCGAAGAGTATATTACTCCGACAAATAGCAATTTTAATCTTAACTTGGTAACTCCACTTGAAGTTTTTCAACAATTGAACAACTTATCAGCTAACAAAGCTGCAGGACTTGATAAAATACCTTGTCGTCTAGTCAAGGAGGCCGCTCCAATAATTGCCGAGTCGATTTGTGAGATTTTCAATTGTTACGGGGATTTTCCCCTCAGATTGGAAAGCGGCTCGCGTTACTCCAATTCACAAAGCTCAAGCTAAAAATGACCTCAATAATTATAGGCCAATATCTGTTATTTCGCCTATTGCTAAAGCATTCGAGAGAATGGTATATAATCAGTTATATGAGTATCTCTCGATAAATAATCTTTTATCAAAATATCAATCGGGCTTCAGACGTCTCCATTCAACTACCACGGCACTATTAGACGCAACAACTGAATGGTTCTTAAATATGGATATGGGAAAAGTAAACTCAGTAGTTTTTCTTGACCTATCTAAAGCGTTTGATACCGTTGACCATTCAATCTTGTTAAAAAAGCTGTCTTTGTATGGTATTTCCGAGGAATCTCTTATATGGTTTTGCTCATATTTAAGTTATCTGTTATTTCGCCTATTGCTAAAGCATTCGAGAGAATGGTATATAATCAGTTATATGAGTATCTCTCGATAAATAATCTTTTATCAAAATATCAATCGGGCTTCAGACGTCTCCATTCAACTACCACGGCACTATTAGACGCAACAACTGAATGGTTCTTAAATATGGATATGGGAAAAGTAAACTCAGTAGTTTTTCTTGATCTATCTAAAGCGTTTGATACCGTTGACCATTCAATCTTGTTAAAAAAGCTGTCTTTGTATGGTATTTCCGAGGAATCTCTTATATGGTTTTGCTCATATTTAAGTAATCGGAAACAGCAATGCTTTGTTAATGGTCATTTATCAATCCCTAGGACTGTCACATGTGGTGTTCCTCAGGGATCCATACTTGGACCATTGCTGTTTCTTATTTATATTAATGACCTTCCGTGTTGTTTAGAGTATTCTAATCCGCATATGTATGCAGATGATACCACGACAGTCATTAAATGAATTAATTTATGCAACTAATAGTGATTTAAATAATATCAGTCAATGGCTTCTAGCCAACAAACTGAGCTTAAATGTTGCTAAAACTGAGCATATGTTTATTGCATCTGATGACAAGCTGAACAAACTCAGAGATATGCCCTATGCTTTCATTAATAATCAACCTATTAAGCGGGTGAGATCAAGTAAATCTCTTGGTGTTTATATTGATGAAAGACTTGCTTGGACCGAGCAAATTGATAATGCTTCAAGGAAAATATCCTCAGCTATTGGTGGTCTTAAGCAAGTCAGACCCTTTGTTGATAAAGAAACGGCAGTTATCATTTATAAGTCTTTAATTCAACCAAATTTTGATTATTGTGATATTGTCTGGGACAACCTTCCATTAACACAAGCAATTCGGTTGCAAAAATTGCAAAACAGGGCTGCTCGAATTATTAATCAAGTAGGCTATGACATCAGATCGCATACTATAAGAGAAGAGCTTGGATGGGAAACTCTTGCTTCCGGACGCTTGAAACATAAAGCTATAATGATGTACAAGGTTCTGAATGGTTTGGCACCGTTGTATCTCTCGGAATTATTTCAACTAAATTCAACTTAACTGAGTTATGGTCTCAGAGAAAGAGATACAAATGTTGTATTGCCAAAACCTAAAACAGAATATTTGAAAAAAGAGTTTCAAGTTTTCTGGAGCAAAATTGTGGAATGATTTACCGACGATTACCAAAATGAAAAATACGTTAGCATCCTTCAAACGTGAACTATCAACATTCAGTACCCAGTAGACTGTCGGTTGTATCTTGTTTTCTTTGTAAATAATTTTTATATTGTATTAATTTTTGTTCGGCTCTTATGAAAAGCAATTATGTAAATTGATAAGATTCCGAACTGAAATAAATTTTCTCTCTGTCTCTATGTGTCTCCCTGTGTCTCTCTGTGCGTCTCTCTGTATCTCTCTGCGTCTCTCCCTGTGTCTCTCTCTGCGTCTCTGTGTCTCTCTGTTTATCTTTGTTTCTCTCTTTGTCTCTCTGTGTCTCGCAGTATCTCTCTAATTCTCTCTGTCTCTCTCTATGTCTCTTTGTGTCTCTCTGTGTCTCTATGCTGTCTGTCTGTGTGTCTCTCTGTGTCTCTCTAACAAAATGGCGGATACACGTGTAGTAGACGCTGTCTCCATATTTCTCGACGATAAACAAAAATCCATGGTTAAACAACTCAAATTTGTCGATGGAAGTAAACCTAAATTTACCTGGTTGGGAACCAAAGAGGAACCAAAGAGGAACTAGGGAATTTGATTGATCTAGTCTTCGAAAATTCTACGAAAGAAGCGAGCTCGCCGTCGACAACTACATGCTGCCAAACATGGTCGGAAGATCCGGTTCATAATATGGTCTCTTGTAAGTTGTCCGGCTTGACTTTCAAGCTCTACGTGACCACAAAAACCGTTGGTTATCAAGGGAAGGACGAACAACTCGCTAAAACCAAGTTATTTGAACTGATGCGTCGAGTGAACACCGATATCACGCGGCTGCCAACAACAATGGCGCCGAGGACGAACTCGAGCAAGAAGACGGAGAGGTTAACGTGGTGAGCATTGTTGACCCTCCTGGTGATTGTGATCAATATGGACTGCCTGATGAACGCTCCATATCAACAGTTGTCGGCAGTCTCGTCAAAGAAATAGCCGCGCTAAAAGAAGGTCACCAAGAGCTATCCCGAAAGGTCGAAAGCCTATCGACGACAAACAACAAGGAAGTTATCACCCCAGAAATGCAGCGCCTACAAGAGCAACTCGCAGACATGCGTGAGCAAAACTCGCTTCTAACCAAACGCAACCGAGATTTTGAAAATGAGAATTCCAGTCTATTGACGGCAATCAGATTGCTCCAGGATCCTCAGTCAATTAACGAGAAAAGAAATCGAACAAAGCCTAAAGATACCACCATGGTAGCAGAAGGCAGAGTTAGCAAGTCGACAAACTCCAATGAAGATAAAGAAGGAGGATACCAGGTCGTCAAGAAGTCAAAAAAGAAGACGAAGGCTGGAAAGAAAGTCATCCAAAATCGACCTGCACAAGATGTCACCACTGGCAATAAAGGAAGAAATGATGATCAAGTCAAACAGGCAACTACAGTCATTATAGGAGACTCAATTGTCAAGAAATTGAACAGTATTCAGGTGAGTAAGTCATCGAAGTCAAAGGTGATTGTGAGATCCTTCCCAGGTGCACGTGTAATGGACATGTACCATTACATGAAGCCAGTTCTGTCGCAGGTGCGTAAACCAGCTCATGTAATTTTCCATGTTGGCACTAATGACTTGAAAGACAAAGATCCCCAAGCTGTGGCCAATGAAATCGAAGACTTGATGAGGTTTACGGAGTCCAACTACCCCGGTGTTTCAGTGAGCACATCCAGCCTAACCCAGAGGTATGATGATAGCAGTTTAACATCCAAGGTTAGTGATGTTAACAAGATCACAAAACGGTTTTCCAATCAAAGTGGTAGATTACAAATCTTACACAACAACATTGATGAGTCGGTACTAAATAAGCATAAACTCCATTTAAACAACAAAGGTGTTGCTATTTTAGCAAACAACCTCACCAATTTTATAGTTAATCATCGATGATGGTCAAATTGTTCCAATGACACCACAAGTACTCACAGTGACTTAACCCCATCCTCAAATAGTATTCATAACCACAATGTTACATCCAAACTAGCTAAGGATTTAAATTTGGTCAACTAAACATTAATGGTCTGCTGTCTCACATTGATCAAGTAAGGATTCTAATAACAGAGTATGAGTTTGATATTCTTGCTATCAATGAGACCAAGCTTGATCAAAGTGTAGACAGTGGACTCGTTCAAATAAACCAATATACCTTGGTTAGGTTGGATCGTAACACCAATCGAGGGGGTGGAGTTGCATTGTATATCAAAGATTATATTAACTATAAATTACGTGGTGACATTGTGCCTGCTAATTTAGAAATGTTAGCAATAGAAATTTCCAAGCCAAAGGTCAGGCCAATAATTGTTGCCACTTGGTATAGACCACCACAATCTCCAGTCAGTACTTTTAGAGAGTTTGAAGACTTCCTTAAAACTGTGGACACTGGGGGTAAAGAAACTTTGATAGCAGGTGATATAAATTGTGATATAGCTCAAACTTCAATTGATCCACTATGTGCCCCTACAAAGTTTCTTTACGATACCTACCAATTTACTCAGTTGATCACAGATTATACTGAAGTGACAGACCGATCTAAAACACTGATTGATCACTTGCTTAGCAATGAGCCTCAAAATATAGTTGACTCAGGAGTTATTGAAACTTGTATAAGTGATCATTATTTGATATATGGTGTCAGGAAATTTCAAACTATTAAATGTGAACCAAGATATACTGAAAGTCGGAACATGAAAAACTTTAACACACAGTCATTTATAGATGACCTTCATAATGCTCAGTGGGACCTCATAGAACAATACGAGGATCCTAATGATATGGTTCATATTTGGGAGAATTTATTCATACAAATATTGGATGTTCATGCTCCCTTAAGAAAAAAGAGAGTTAAAAACAAACCTTCACCATGGTTGACTACTGAAATTAAGAAATTAATGTATAAAAGAGATTACTTAAAAAAGAAGTCAATTTCCAATAAATCAAGGTCCACATTTGAAGCATACAAACGTGCAAGAAATGAGATTAATGCAGCAAGTAGATTATCTCACAAAAGAAGTAAATGATGACGGCCAAAGCAGCTGGCATACCTGGAGAGCAATTAACAATCTTTTAGGTCGCAAATCAAAAGTCACTGGTGTGATGGAACTAAATGTTGATGAAAATATTGTCACTGATCCACATTCAATATCTGAAATATTTAATGAACATTTTTCAACAGTAGGTAGCAAGATCAGTGACAATGTTCCACACACTTCTGTCTCACCAGAGACTTTTGTTAAACAAAGTGATTCACATTTTCAGTTTTCTACTGTTGCTTCTCCAGTTATCCAGCAAATGCTCTCTACGCTGTCTGTTCGCAAAGCCTCAGGTATCGATAAGATTTCGGCTAAGATTTTGCGACATGCTGCTCCTGTTATAAGTGGACCTTTAAGTGTTATATTTAACCAATCCATCCTAACTGGAATTTTTCCTGACAGGTGGAAAAATGCAAAAGTTTTTCCAGCTCATATGGGTAAAGACAAGGATGACCCAAATAATTATAGACCTATCTCTGTGCTACCTGTTGTAGCTAAGGTTTTTGAAAAACTCATTTTCAATCAAGCATATCACTATCTGATTGAAAATAACATTCTAAGTAAGTTTCAATCAGGGTTTAGGTCTGGGAAGTCTACTGTCACTGCTCTCTTACAGGCTACTGAAAATTGGTATAAAAATATTGATTGTGGTTATATTAATGGAGTAGTACTCATTGACTTAAGTAAAGCTTTCGACACTGTTGACCACACAATTCTGTTAAATAAATTGAGTATGTATGGAATGAATGACTCTTCGTTAGATTGGTTCACTTCATACCTAGATCAGAGACATCAGTGTTGTGTGGTCAATGGTGTTCAGTCAGACTTCAAACCCATTACTATTGGAGTTCCTCAGGGATCTATCTTAGGACCACTATTATTTCTGTTATATATAAATGACCTCCCAAACTGTTTGACATCTACCAATCCTGGTATGTATGCAGATAATACACAAATTACAGCTTGTGCTGAAACTGTGGATGAACTTCAAGGCAATAGCTTCTAATTATCGACTTAATCAGTTTATTACTGATCCTAAAATTAATCTTAACAATGAAGCTATTAAAAGAGTCACTAAATCTAAGCTGCTAGGTGTTATAGTAGATGACAAACTACTTTGGGACGCTCATGTGAATGAAATAATTATTCCAAAAGTTTTAAAGGGTTTGAGGATGCTTCGTCAATTACGAGATCTATTTCCATTATCCAACTTGATTGAAGTATACAATGCACTCGTATCCCCCCATTTTGATTACTGTTCTCTTATATGGGGAAACTGTGGCACTGTGTTAAAGAGCAAGCTCCAAAAACTACAAAATAGAGCTGCTCGTATTATTACTAAATCAGGTTATGAAATTAGATCAACAACCATTCTGAATTCATTAAACTGGCGTAATCTAGAATCTCAAAGAAATCAAACAAAAGCCAGTATGATATACAAAATTGTTAATGGTAATGCACCTGACCACTTACAAGAATTGTTTTCCTTTGTCAATGAGACTCATGGTTACAATTTGAGAAATTTAGATGTAAATTTAAAGATGCCATTACCTCAAACCGAGTACTCAAAACGTAGTTTGGCATACAGTGGTTCAGTACTATGGAATAATTTACCATCATCGATGAAATCTGCATCCTCTGTACATATTTTTAAAAACTTTGTAAAATCTTATGACTTTGATATGTAAATAGGCAGATAATTAAATAGATAATTAAATAGTCTGTCAATAATTTTTCCATGTAAATAGTTATATTATGTAAATAGTTAGTTTTATTAATTAGTTTAAGTTAAACGGCTTCCTTGAAAAGCAATTGTAAAATTGAAGGAATTACCGTTTTTAAATAAAGTTGTCTCTCTCTCTCTGTGTCTCTCTATGTCTCTGTGTCTCGGTGTGTCTCTGTGCGTCTATGTTTTTCTCTGTGTGTCTCTGTGTGTCTGTCTCTCTATATCGCTCTGTCTCTCTCTGTGTATCTATGTGTCTCTCTGTGTCTCTCTGCATCTTTCTGTGTCTCTCTGTGTCTCTGTGTGTCTCTTTGTGTCTCTATGTGTCTCTCTGCGTCTCTCTGTCTCTCTGTGTCTCTCTATATCTCTGTGTCTCGCTGTATCTCTCTAATTCTCTCTGTCTCAAAGAGAATTATTGTTGTGACAAACCGCCGCTGTTTAACATTGATCTAGATCACATAGTTGCAGATTAACTGTATTTATTGCTTCAAGTGACAGACATTCTTGTTGAAAACATAGTGCATGAATGCCTAGATTGGGACAAAAATGATGAACTGGACTGTCCAAGAGGTGCAAAGCGTGGCGGTATTCACCTAAATAGATTAATTGAAACAATCAGATCATGTGGTGTTTCATTTCATGTTTGGGAAAAAAGGGATGCTGATGGAAAGTCCAGTGGTCACCATGATTGGACAAGCCTGTTAGGATCAGACAAAAAGCACCTTTTGGCCGAACTCCCATCGAAAATGCCAGTAACTTTACATCCATCGACCGTTGAATCTGTCATTAAAATATGGCAAGGATTTGAATTGTTATTTAAAGCTTACAGTGTTTACAACAAGAGTGTTTGATCACACATTCGGTACGGATTGCCTTTGTGTTTACCTCATGAATTATTAATGATTGAGAGATACACTAGCCGAATTGCACACACCGGCAAATTTGATTAAATTTTTTTTTTTAATCATGCATTAACATACTTGTGTACATCGCGACTGTTTAACAATATATTGTGATATTTTTAGTCTACAATGTCAGGTTCCTGTCACGATGTTGTACAACTTGGAGCCTGGCAAAATTAAAGCAGATGGCAACAGTTTGTTCCATTCCATTGCCATGGCTATGGCTATGAACATGAATGATGAATTCCACCAAGAGGACCTTGCGTGCATATACTGTATTTATATTCTACTGTCTTTGGAGCTACATAGATGGAATATTTTGTTAAAGGTATTTGATTACTATGTGGTCATTAGTAGCTACTGTACATTACTACTTAGATCTGTTGTCCCATTTCTTTAAACATTTTCGAAATCTGGTCTGAAAAACCCTGGTGTTGGGCAGCTTAAGTTTAGGACATACTGTAACAATGGAGGATGTGCTGAAAAAACATCTTTGCATAGTGCAACGTCTGCCATTGAATTTTTCACTGCTGTTTATCAGGAAGAAGTGACGGCTACAGCAATACATGGGGTAAGTACTCGGGTACAGTGTAACAATGTATTATATCAAATATTATATGTCAAATTACTGTATTCAGCTAACATAAACACGTCCAATCTATGTCATGCAGTTTTTTTATATTTTTAAAATATTTGGTTATCAAACTGTCTAACACCAGGAGTTGAGGCCTATGATAATCGTGTCAAGTTCGCATTAAACGCTGGGACATCCGTGGTTCGTATCTTGTGAGCAGACTTGGAGAGTAGCAGTTGTTCTCCTAATCACTTTGTACTGTAGTCTTTGTGCCTTTATTGCAATGTAGTTGGTGTCTCTGTTCAGGATCTGGAATGTTTCAGTATTCTTGTGTACTTTAATTTTGCTTAGCATTATTTTTGAAGTTCACTTGTAGACGATACATTTACGGGAAAGAACAGGTAGGTAGTGAATAGCGTGGTAGTACAAACCTTAATGTTTCGTTTTCATTTCCAGAATCCAACACCTATAAAAACGAATTGGATGATATCTGTGCTGCAGATGATTTCTGTCAGTTGCGAAACGACAAATAGAGAATTGGCAAATAGAGAATTGGATCCAATGTGGCCACTGTCCACAAAAGTTCCATCATCAATGTGTCTTCCACTATTAGCAGGAACTACCTTGTCGAAAGTGGAGTTGTGACTGCAATACTGACTTTTTCATTTAGGTTATACATATATATTCAAATACATATATGGAAAAGTGACTGTGGTCTTCAAATCAACCTTTGAGCTATTGAGACACGGTCAGAACGGTCAGGTATTTTTCCATGTACATGATAGATAAACCTTTATTTAAGCATGGTAATCCTATCAGCGCACAAGAGGCACTGGTATCAACAGGAGCTATGCATTAAAAACTAAATACATTACAGGATACAGAATACAAGAGTATTACAATAGAATTAAAGTTTAAAAATATATACATTAGATATATCCACTTATTTATTACTAACATTCTTAAAAACTATGCAACCATTATAAAAAACGATTTTTTCGAAGATTCCAGTTTAACACGAGGCAAGTGCAAAATATTGCTCTGCCTAGTTGTCCTGTTGATCATATCCTTATTAAAAGTAAAGTAATGATTAAAATATTGTGGCATAAAACCCTTAAGACATTTATTTACAAGTTTTAAAATATGTCCGTTGCATCTATTCTCTAAACAGGTCCATTTGAGGCTCTCAAGGGCGACATCGCTACTTGAGGTCTTCATAACAATTCTGGCGGCTCGTCTCTAAAGCAAGATCGTCATTTCCATTGCAGCAGGCCCAAGTACAATGACAATAGTCAAATATTGGTAATATAAAGGATTTGTAAATCTTGCTTGCTGAATATGTAGTTAACTCCTTTCTTAGCCTACCAAGTAGCCCAATTCTCTTGCCAGCTTTAGACGATGTAGGTTACATGAGACTTCCATGAGAGCTTGTCATCCACAACAACACCCAAATACTTATATTCCAACATGCACTTAATTTGCTGCTGACAAATAGATATTGAAATTTTCCAAATTTGCTACATTACTACTTGTTCCGAAAAGAACTACTTCAGTCTTTTTGATGTTCAGGAATAACAGATTGTTCTGCAACCAATCATTAATACATAGCTCTGAATGTGGAGTTGATTCAATGACTTCTAAACACTTTGCAGAAAAAAATAGAACTATATCATCGGCATACTTCAAGATATTACAGCGAACAATACAATCCGGTAGATCATTTATGAAAAGCACAAACAGGAGGGGGCCAAGGATAGGAGAAATAATTTTCGAACTGAACTTGACTTCCATTACCCAAGGTAGTCTCTGAACCACAAAAGTTCTGAGTTCCGAATCCCGTAACGCGACAATTTTTCAATTAACAAGCCATGGTCCACGGTGTCGAATGCTTTGCGTAAGTCGATAAATACGGAACCAGTTAACATTCCTTGGTCCATCGAACGACGAATTGTATCAGTCAAAGAGATAGTAGCAAATTCGGTAGCAGCAGACATCTCATCTAACCATAACGTGAACCAAGGCCTCCCGAGCGCACTTCCCAAAGTAGCGAAGTGATACACAACTTCTTGTATACAAAAGGCTTTAAGAATAATAATTAGTAGAGAGGATTTAATATAGTCAAATACATATATTGAAAAAGTTACTGCTCCAACTGGGATCTACCAATACAACCATTCATGATGTTATTTGTATGTTTTCTATAATTTCCAGTGCTTTGATTATTCTCTGTTGGTTAAGAAGTTTAATGTTTAAGTGGAGTTTTTACCAAGTAATGGGGGAATCTAGTGGATTAATGTATGATTTTAGGTGACTGTATGCTGTTTGTTTTTACATCCGAAGGTGTTCTTTAATCCGTGAAACAATTGTTCGTCCGGTTCCTCCAATATAGACTCTGACATCAGGAACATGTATGGAAGACACTTGGTAAAACAGTGGTTTTCTTTTAATGCTAGTGTGCATGTTCTGCAATCTGGTGGTGCAAAAACTCTTGACAACTGTTGTCCATTCATAAAGTGTACTATGACTGCTAAAGTACATGGCTTCAGTTCTTCATTAACAAATGGTAACTTCAGGCAGATATCTCTGATGTTCTTCTTTATGCTGTGTGGTACGTAACGTACGTTTGATGACTGCTTTCACAAACTTCATAGGATATCCATTTCGAATGAACATGGACGTAATTATGCAGAGACTTGGATCTCGTTTCTCCAATCAAAATTCCAAGTTTAGGTGAAATTGAGCCATGGCTATCCCAAGGAGTTATGCATTGACTGTGGATGGATGTAACAGAGTGTTATGGAGAATGCTTTCGTCTCACAGTCAAATAAAACCAATGTATCTACAAATGGTATTTGGTTATCGTTTGGCATTTCAATGGTAAACTTGATTGCAGTATTCAAATTGTTCACTGTGGATATGCCATGAAAATTATATATCGTTTCAGAAAAATAGATCCATCGTATATCAAGAGTATATGCGAATCAAGCTCGTTCATGTCCCATGGCAAGGCATGTCTTCTGATTGTAACTTCTTCCTCCAATTAGTATGACATGACTTGTCAAACTTAGTTGAAGGAGTGATTCGAAATCAAAACTCAAAGCTAATAAACCACAATCTGATTTGTTTAAAAAAGAAACGCTTTGCAACAATTAAGACTCCAAGAGTGTTGTTGTTAATATCTTCTAATGGTATCGAGCCATATAGGTTGCAAACGTCAAGGCTACAAACAAAAAGCTGTAAACTTTGCCTTCAATGATGCACCAACAATTGAAAGTACTGCAGGGATAGGAATAATGCAATTTGTAGATCGTTAATCGTATATACATGCATGTATATATTAAACTATACTTTTCCTGTTAATACCATGGATGGGGATCTGAAGTAAATGATGCACCGATACTAGTATTGATCGATATGATATTAACAATTTTATGAACGATATATGCAGATATTCTGTTTTCAGAACGTACAAATGATAATTAAAGATTGAAGAAATTATATTTCTCAACATATATATATTATATATATAGCGCCTGTATCCTATACTCCGATCAGCGCCTGTATCTTATACTCAGATCCCAATATCGGTCCATCACTATCTGCAATGTACATGTTTACATGATACAAAATATTCTATTTTACCTCTGACAAATCGGAAAACTGAAAATGGAATATTTGGCGATTTACAGGAAACCATAGGTAATTGCGTAATAAAAAAGAAAGTGTGTTTTCAATGCATGCTGAACTAATTATGCATGAGCAGATAAACTGTACAGACGTTCACAGCAGGAAATATCATAATTTAAACCTCTTTAGAAACATTGCAAAAGAAATATTCCTGGAAGGGTTGGGTGTCGACAATACCGTTTCGTATATAAATCGCTGCATTGGTCAACTCGGACTGTCCTCACCTACAAATTAATTAGGGGTGTGTGGAAAATAAACCAAATCTGAACTACGTTGATCTTCTGGCTATCATGAACAAATTGATGACTTTCAAATGGCACAACTGCGATTTTCAGAAGCGTTCTCAGAAGGGGTACAACATCTTGAGGTAAATGATCTCCCACAACAGCACAAAGAAAAATGGACAATGGTTTTGAAGTACTTGAAAATCAGGAGATATCCTTCCACCAATTTGTTACAGATCATTGTTAAAACGAAAAATTACACAGATTGGAGAGTTTTATGAAATAGCCTGAATAAACTCAAACTGACAATGGCCATTCCGTGTCCTGGCCAAATGTTGTGACGCACCATACCAAGAACTTCTTGAGATTGTTGTATCTATCAAGCTGAGATGTCAGAAAAGCATATACTTCTTCCAGGATCCTCTGATGTAACAGTGGCCAGAATATCCTTTTTCAGTATGTAGACTCGATCTTTATGGATAGTAAAGGTGAAAATAAAAATATTAAAACTGCTGTGTTAATTCTACGAAAATTATCCCCTCGCCCGGACGGCGCGAAGCGCCGTCCAGCGCCAAAGGCGCTGGGGCGAGGGTGATAATCTTGACGGGGTGGTAGAATGTCCGGTCGTGTATGAGAAGTTAGTTCTGTAAAAGGTTTGTGCCGCGTATATAGGTATCCATCAACCGGACATCGGTTGTCTTGGTTACGATGACGTGCTCACGGGGAAGAAAGTAGGTAAACAAGGATATTTATGGATTTAAAAGGATATTTATCTGGTCGTGAGCGAGAACATAATTTTGTGTTGTTTTACTCGAAAAAACGTGAAATGTACAAATGAGTATGGCAGGCTGAAGCTGCACGAGCAGAAGAGAACGAGAGGGGACAGTTGTTATTAAAAACAAAACCTCAATACTTATGTAACAAAACCAACACAGCAAGAAGGATTGCGACAGAAACAAGTCAAAGCGACTCGAAGACGATATCCAGTGTTTATAATACTACAGAACAGTAAGTGTTTGTTCATATTTTGAAATATACAGTATGTTTATTCTGTGTTTGATAATGAGCCTATATAGTAGACTATAGCTGTGTTTCAGTGTTTATACGACCTGGGCCTGGCCTACAATTTATAGTATATAAACAAGCATTACTGTATATACTGGTCAGTGTTAATATACACACTGCTGTATAGTGAATAAGGGAGAGATTGGAGTAGAAAGATGATACATGGATTGTCAAGCTCATATCCTCATAAAATGATTCTGAGTCCTGGACAGGAATCGAACCTGTAACTTGATTGCTTCTAACCATTGAGCTACCGAGACTCAGATGGAGAGTGAAGCTGGTTACAAATTCAACATAATACATTCGGTTGATATAGGTATACAGTACTGCCTATGTAGCTTGCATTCACCAAGCATTAATGATATAATATAGTGACAACCCGCGATTTCCGGTCGAGTTCGATAAACATTATTTTTAATATATTAATATGCCTTTTCAGCATAGTTTTTTGGTTAGGGTTGGTAATTTGGTAAGGTAGTTATATTAGGATTAGCATTTCGTTGAATTATAAAAGACTCTTGACTTGAGTGACGAAGGGCTTTCGCTCGAAACGTTGAATGTCTGAGACCTGTTACACACTATTTTGGCAGTGCACCAACCTATAAAAGATCTGTATTTCTGCCTACAATGTATACAGTACATTGAACAATATTTTATCTTCAATAAAACAACCATGTCATGTTATTGTTTGTTAGTTGTAACTTGTATAGTCTGCATTGTGATTGTTCAGAAATCTTTAGACAAATTTTGAAATACTTAACCGAGAGAGTTGTACTATATACATTCTGGGATTGGGAAAAGTTTAGGCATTATAAATAATACTAATAAAAATACAGGATAGCCTGTTCAATGCTAACACTGGTATTGACGGGGTCCTGTTTCCTAACAAATTACAATTATTATTTATTACGAATATAAATTTATTACACATACTGTATTCATATATATGTATGTACAATATGTTACAAAAACTAATTATAACTTGAAAGTTGTATAAATCCTACAAATGTAGTACTGTCAATTAAGGCAATAGATATTAGATAATGATCTTACATGTATGCAATGAACAAATTCATTGAGATTAAAATAGTTCTTTAGAAATGGTGGTAAAATGCCTTCAAGACATTTCTTAACTAACATATGGTACCAATCATAGGGTTTCTATTAACCGATCAGTTTCATGACCAGACTTAGGAAAGGTCAGTTTCTCTGCCCTGCATTGAGACCTCAAGAGCATCTATCCTCACCAACAATCGGGATAGAATCCCTAATACTGTATTAAAACCAAATTGATGTCCATACATTTGCACTATATGCATTCGGTCGAGGGCCGCTTCTGAGACTTTGGCCCTAGACATTTGAATGATAAAGAGAATGCACTTTCTTCCTTCATTCTTTAACAGTCTTTGGTGTCTTTTTATAGTTGATTATTTCATGAATCACAAGGTCGGTGAGAAGGTGGGGCAAAATAGCCTAGGACCTTGCAAGGGGCCCGGCCGCATCGCCACATCAATCACTTGTGACTGGTGTAATCTGCAGACCAATGAAATGTTGCAACCATTTTGCATACCTAACACAAAGTACCAGTTCATCTCAACACTGTTCCCCAATTCCGTCGAATACTGTGAATTATTGAACGGAGGTGTCCAAAACAAAAATTATTGAACGCTGATGACGTCACTAGGACAAAGTGCATAACTACAGTACTGTATTACAGTAGTAAATTAGCAACTACGCCATAAAAGTTTCAAACAGTAGCGGGCGAGGGGTGTTGCGTATAACGTATTTCTAGTATTATTAATAATATTTAAAGCGAAATTTGATCAGGACTGCATGTTCATCGCTATAGTAGACAGATTTAGCAAAGAGGATGCAGACATCAAGATGGCGTGATATGGATATGGCGTGAATCCATGTTATTTTTACTTCCTGTTTTGTTGAGGACGTCGTCGTCGGGAATTTTAGAACGCAATTTTTATTATTTATTTTATTAGAAATAATAGTTCTGTACAGCTTTGTTTTATTTATGATACTTGGTGTGTGTAGAAAGTGTAACTGGGGTATTTGTACGCCAATTGTAATTGCTTGTAAATATTAAAACTCGAAGGGTTTCCCCTGCATTGTCATGAGTCATAACAAAATGCAAAATTGTCCCCCAAAGTCTCTTGTATCCATCCATTCCTGGTTATATTTCTTGAATTAAGCTGCTCTGTTTATGCTATTGTAATATTTAGTTATAATTTTAAGTCATACTTTTAATACAGTGTTTTCCTGCAAAAATTATAAATATTTGCCTTTCGGCTCTGATATGAAGATAGACTCCACGTCTCGCAATCTTCGTCATATATTTATATATGTTTCGCTTTAAACTGACACTAAATGGAGACTAACGGAGACAAATCAAAGAAAAGCTAATGCCAAAATGATAAACTTAATTATATTTTCGTTTTACTTTTGTGTTAACTTCAATTCAAATTTTTAGCAGATGAGGCAATACTGTACTACATCAAGTATACTCAGCTATATTAAATTAACGACTGATACAAACATTCAGTGCAACTATTTTCCCATTTTTTAATATTTAATAAGTTGACTTTAATACAAGAACAGGAAGTAAAAGATAAATTATGATAAATGTACTGTTGGTTTCCTATAATGCTTTATTCTTACAGTCTACAGTCTACACACGTCTACAGTCTAACCACACTAAAACCTAATCAGAGTCTGTCACGTGTCCGATCTATTATTAATATAAACATACGTCATAACTAACTGTACTAACATTCCTCCCCCCTTTGGGGTGGATTGTCCTCAATCATCATTTATTATCAAACGTTCCTCCGCTTGTTTCCCGCTATCGTAATATGTCAGTCTTTGGACTGGATTTCGGACTCGCTGTGGTCTTTCTATACCACGTTCAGTTTCTGCTGCTACGTGTTGTTCATCTTCAGAATCACTGCTCACTTCGGGCAACACTGCTGTGTTGTTACAATTAATTTCATTCGCTTGTCTTCGATTATTTTCACCGTCCTCGTCTTCACTCTCCTCATCTTCACTCTCCTCATCGGATTGTACATATAGATGTGGTGGACGATCACAATGACGTTTCAGCAGACGATGGTTGACAACCTTTGAGCGCCCCCCTTTTACAGGGACTATCTTGTACGTTGTTTGTCCAACTTCTTAGACACTCGGTATGGGCCTTGCCACCTTCTCGATATTAACTTCTTCGCAGTTCCCGACTGTTTTTCTGGCTTGTACATCCATACGACATCGCCACTTCTAAAAGGATGAAATCTAGATTTCGTTTCTCCTCTCCGTCGTCTTTTCTCTCCTCCTCTTCAATCAACTGCTTGACTTTAGCCTGTATGTTTCGTTGTCTTTCAAGTCGTTCTTCCCATGTTTGTAGTGTAACCGAATGCGATGTTACTGTCACTTCGTTTGTCGGTTGGATGACATCAGCTAAGGTTCGTAAGTTATAGCCGAATACTAGATAGGCTGGCGAGCGACGAGTGACTTTATTCTCTGTGGAACGAATGGCAGCTAAAGCTGCTGGAAGTAGTAGATCCCAATCACGCTGATCTTCTTCCTGGATGGTGAGGGCCAACCGTTCTGCAAGGGTGCGATTCATTCTTTCTACTTGACCGTTACCACGAGGATTATACAGGGATGAGCGTGTTTTCTTGATACCAAGCCGATCACACACGAGTTTCGTTAGCTTAGCCTCAAAATTCTTGCCTTGGTCACTATGAATATGTTCAGCCACACCATACCGACTGAATATTTCATTTGTCAGCAGCCGAGTAGTTGTTTCTGCTGTTTGATCCGGTGTTGGAAATGCCTCAATCCATTTAGAAAATGGATCGACAAAGACACAAAGGTATTTATTGCCTTGCTTGGTAACAGGAAGGGGCCCTTGAAAATCAATGCTCCACCATTGAAAGGGTTTATCTGGTACCGGGAGATTTCCAGAAGGCGGACGATCAGGAATGGATGGATTCTTTCTTTGGAGACACCTAAGGCAACTGCGACAGTAACTGGTAACATCTCGATACCAACCCCTCCACCAAAATTTCTCCTTTATAGCAGCAAGTGTCTTCTCCGGGCCAAAATGACCACATCGATCATGGAACATATCGAGGACAGTCGTTGCTTCGGATCTGGGCAGGACAACTTGGTGTTGTTCACCTTCAACTCGCTTCAGCAGATCGTTGTGAATCTTCAAGTGTTGACCATTTTTACCAACACATCGTCGGACATTTCTGTTCCACTTCTTGGGTTTCTTACGTGTTGTAACCCATGTTCGGATTTCTGTCACTTCGGGATCTGCCATTTGAAGAGCAACGAGCTGTTGGTGGGTCCAATTGCCTTCTAAGCTGACTACCGAGAGAAGAGGTGCTCGAGATAGTGCGTCTGCTACCGCCATGAGTTTTCCGGGGCGATGCGTGATCTTAAAGTTGAAACTTTCAACCTCTATTCTCCATCGTGCCATTCTGCCTGTAGGATTCTTTAATTCTTTCAAGTATATCAGTGGGCGATGGTCAGTAACGAGAGTGAAAGGTCGAGCTTCTAGAAACATAGAAAACTGTCCCAAAGCAAACACAACTGCGGTTAACTCTTTGTCCGTTGCCGAATAGTGTTTCTGTTCCTTGGTGAGTGCTCGAGAAGCAAATGCTATCGGCCGTTGGTCTTGGATGAGGACTGCACCTACTCCGACATCGCTGGCGTCTGTTTCGACCATAAATTCCTTAGTGAAATCAGGATGAGCTAAGACTGGGGCCGAAGATAGAGCGGTCTTGAGGGTCTCAAAAGCACGTTGACAAGTGTTATCCCAAAGAAAGGGACGGTTCTTTTCGGTTAGAGTGGTGAGAGGTTTTGCAATTGTGGAAAAATCTTTGATAAACCGTCGAAACCACGAAGCCATACCAACAAAACGTCGGATTTCAGTGACTGACTTTGGGCACGGGAATTACTGCGCGTATCTTCTCATCGTCGGGTGCTACTCCAGAGCGGCTAACCACGTGTCCAATATACTTCACTTCTGATCGGGCAAAAGAGCATTTCGTAGGCTGCAACTTGAGATTGGCAATTCTAAACTTGGCAAACACTTTGTCTAAGAGAAGCATATGTTCCTCAAAACTCTTAGAAAAAATTAGAACGTCGTCGAGATAAATCAGCAGCTCATCCCAATTTTCTTCGCGAAGGATGGACATCATAAGGCGTTGAAAAGTAGCAGGTGCTCCTTTGAGACCAAACGGCATAACTTTGAATTCGTAAAGTCCTCGATGACTTGTAAAAGTGGTCTTGTGTTGGTCAGCTGGTGCTACGGGTACTTGGTAGTATCCCTTTGCAAGGTCAAGTGTCGTGAAATACTTGGCTCCGTTCAAAATACTCAGGGCATCGTCCACACGGAGGAGTGGCCAGCTGATATTGGCAGTAGATTCATTAAGTTTGCGGTAATCCACACAAAAACGTGTCGAGCCATCTGATTTCCGAACTAACACCAGTGGGGAGGATCAGGATTTGCAACTTGGACGAATATCTTCTGCCCATTTCGAACATTATCCACTGTTTTACCACAACCAAGTTCTTGTCGTTCACAGCCGATTAGACTTGATTCAATATACCCTGTAGTCCCTTCTTGCATAGTCGGCACTGTAGCCTCTAAAACGTATCGAGAACCAGCGGGAATCGTCACTGTAGTGTAGTTATAAATCAGGCCAACGAACGGTTCAGTTTGAGATCCGGGGGGGGCAATGTTTGTCTGAACTGGTTCGCCTCGGTTGTGATTGTGGAGTAGTGCCAACCTCGTCCCCAGGGCCTTTGCGGGCAAGAGTGCCAGTTTTTGACTCGACAACACAGTCGTTGCCAAGATTAATGCTTAATCCAAGTCGTTGTAAGCAGTCCATTCCAAGAATAGCAGGATAGGCGAGATTCTCGACCACGGTAATACGAACGTCTCGTAATGTTTGTGTACCCACTTGAAGCGTTGCCAACAAATCTTGAGAGACTCCAAGACGTGAGCCATCGGCCGTATGGGGTTGAAACATCGGTTGTATTCGGTCACCTTTGGCTTGATCTGCAAGTGAGCGAACAATAACAGTGCACTGTGCGCCAGTGTCAACGATCCAGTTACACGGTACGTTGCCGACAGTACCGCGCATTTCTAAACGGTTGTTCATATGCGAAACTTGAGATGCAGGGGATATTAAAACACTTGGTAATGCGTAGCTGTTCGGAAGTTTTTGTGTCGCTTTAATTATCGGTGTATTTGTATTAACATTCTTTATCGAACTCGGCGTTGTTTGCAAATGTCTGATTGTCTGATCATCTGTTGTCTGATCAACGAGTTCGTCTTGTAAACATGTAAAACGGTTGATAGATATCCAATTAGGTAATGTCGACTGTTGTTTATTTTTATCTGCCAGATATGTCGTTCTTGCTGAACAAGTCTGACGAGCTCGTTCAGCAATTATTCGTTTCCCGAATTCGGGGGTAAAACGGTGGTACAGTTGATAGCTCTATGACCAAATTTTCCACAACGAAAGCAAGTTACTGCGTTTCGACCAGCGCTGGTTTGATCGAAATTCTTGCGTTGGACTTGGCGGCGGCGGCAATCTCGGGCAAGATGCCCAATTTGTTGACAGTTAAAACAACGTGAAGGGGCACGTGACTGACCGCGAGGCAAACTTTGACCTTGGGACATTTTCATAGCCGCAACAGTGAGCTTTTCCATTTGTGTTTCTAATGTTGAGAAACGATCGTCGCTTTTATCTTCGTCTGAAGTTGTCGCTCTAGGGTTTTCTGTGGAGTTAGTCGAAACAGCATTGATGACAGTGTTGGACGTTTCGAGTGAAGAAGACTGTTCGAAATGTTTGGCGTGTTTCAGGAGATTGTCCAGTGTCTCAGACTCGTCCATTGTAAGATCGATTTTGCTGCGAATATCATAACGTAAGGCTTTTCGGAAGAAACTTGCCGCCAACGTCTTACGCGTTTCTTGATCTTTGATCTCGGGATAAGCCTTTGAAATCAGACGCAAGATTTCGTAATGAACCGAAGCCACAGTCTGATCGGGTTCTTGTTTGTAGGCTAACAGTTGAACGGCGTATTGTTGGGCCGACTTCGTCGAGCCAAATCTAGCAATCAAAGCATCTTTTAAGGCATTGTATGTTTCTTTATCAACTGCGGTTAGTTCTTCCAAAACTGTTTTCGCACGGCCGGTTAGCGACTGAAGAACACAAGCTACCTTCTCGTTTTCCTCCTTGTATTTCTTCGTAATAAAGACAGCTTCCAACTGGACCAAGTGAGCTTCGATTGAGCCGCTTGATAGATCCCACGTTATCATTTTAATCTGACCGCTGCCACCAGTGTTGGTTTCCTATAATGCTTTATTCTTACAGTCTACACACGTCTACAGTCTAACCACACTAAAACCTAATCAGAGTCTGTCACGTGTCCGATCTATTATTAATATAAACATACGTCATAACTAACTGTACTAACAATATCTATAACCTTCGTTAAACTTCTGCATGGATTGCATGTCCGCTAAATCCATTTGCCATTGTTGGTCGATGCCACCCACGATCAGACGGTTTATTTTAACGAACAGGTTTATGTAAAGTGTATGCATCTTGTTTCATCAACCATTATTTGATTTGCTTACGACTTAACTTATACTACCGTTCTTTTTTAACATCATCATACAAACGATTCACTCCACCAAATCCCCTCCCGACCGTTTTGGATCAGAATATGCTAAATTATGAACTCTTTTATTCTTGGACTTCAATATTTTGAATACTGTTTCTTTCGTCTTGAATACTAATGGTCTCGTTTGTCGGTTGTGCACTTTCAATTGGCTCGTAGTTTTTGATGGTTTTACTATTATAGCCCATCTGTAAATGTCCCTGAGATTGAGATCATTGCGACCAAAACTTATACCTATTCTAAACATTTTCTGTCCGTTATGGTTTTTGTTTATCTTTGGATTTTTGCTGATAGAGTGACCCATGTTTACGCGCTGTCTTGTATTGCACTATGAAGATGGCGTACGTTGTGTCGTTGGTTTTTAATAAATTTTATAGTCATCAAACAAATATTACCAATCACGTGTCAAACTTGTATCGGGCATTATAAGACATCTTCAACTTACAGAAAACTGTTAAACACTCTCTGATACTCTTCAGCTAAGGACCTATCCAATCGAGCTGTTGTATTTTCCAAATGTCTTGTTCATCACAAAACAATCCTGATTCTTTCGACATTGACAACAAAGAATTATTTCTTCATTATCGTCAGAAACGTATCGAAGACAAACTTCTGAAGAGTTACGCTGAAGAAATAGCTTCGATAATATCTCACCTTGTTATTGAGAACTGCAATGGGTGTATTATCGCCCATCCTTCTCAAGGACAACATGACTGTCTCACGATGGAAAGGGATGAACAGTTATGCATGTACTTCGACGAAGCATATTCAAAGATTTCTGAAGCAAAGGTCATGGATGCTTTTACCAAAAGTTTAAACGATATTAAACCTAGTGTCAACTGCCTTGAACTGCTCAAGTATACATGTTATGACTGGAGATCTGTCTTTTGTACAGATCAGAGACAGATCCTAAAACAAGAAATTTTTAAGCTGCTATAACTTATTGATAGCCCGATAGACCTTTTTGGCCTTTGAGGCCTTTGATATAAAACAAAGCATTTGCATCTGTTCTTCGAATCGTAAACATGCAACTAAGCGAGTTTGTTGCAACTGTCCTGTTCCCGATTGCGGTGCAAAATAGCTAGTAAGATTGGCGAATCATCTCACAGATGTGCATTTGCTAGATATTAACCAAAGAAGAAAGTACCTACAAGAAGCCAAACTTCAGCCGAAAGTAAAATTTGTTGTATGCAAAACGTGTGAAAACAATGACAATTTATCGCAGCAGCAATAAGACAGGTTGTATGAATTATCAGAGCCAAGGTCTAAAAGAACGACCAAGATCGGTGAGAAAAAGAGCAAAATAAACCCTATAGCCAAAACTGTAAAAAGTAAAAACGACTACGGAGAAGCAAAAAGTTGGCTTTCTTATTAGAAGAAACATTTAAGTTGCTGTAACTTATTGAACGGCGACCTGATCAAACATGTTCCTAGTGTAATCCTCGTACGTACGCTATTGCGTAACTTCAATGTTATTTACTTAATGACATTGCTAAGGTTAGATTTCTACTGTAGTTATATTGCACGCAGTCCTTGCGTGAGAAAATAAAGTCAACATCTTAATATACCATGTCAATACTGTCTATTACCTTGAACAATTATGAAACACGAACCTAATACATAATAATAAGAGACAACCGCGCATAGCTAGCAGTCTTAACAGTGATGGATAAGCGAAAGCGAGAGGTCGTTAGAGCCAGAAAAAAACAGAGAAAAGATGAAAGACGAGATGGCCAAGTACAAGGAGTTTTACTCCTTTGTACTTGGCGAAGACATCCAATTAGTTCTGAAGTTCGAAGCAGAACGCCAACAAACGACTCGTCCCGAGACCAAAAAAGTGGAGGACCAGGTAGCTGACTTCGACACATCTCTTTTAGACTGAATTAGATGTATTTATAAACGGTTCTTTTAAGAGCCAACATATTTACGAAAGAGAATAAACGAAACTTATAGGTTCAGACAATCTTCGAGAGTTTGTTGAAGACAGACAAGAGAAGCATTTTTCAAAAGCTGCACTTCAGAATTCTCACGACAAATTCAAGGTGTGTAAAGAAGCATGATTTTTAGATTTCAACGTTCTTGTGAAACATCCCTGGAAATAAAAATTATGCATGGCGCGAATTAACGCAATTGCCATGATATAATAATGCAGAAGCAATATATATGCAGCTCCATAACTACCAGTTTATTTTCTATCTATTATAGTCCCGCAAAGAAGACCTGTTACTTTCCCTGTTGGGCCAAGCGTGTGTTATTCGAACTACAAGGTGACAGACCTTAGAAAAATGGTCAGTGCAGCGGTGATGAGTGATGGTAAGTTCCTTATTGCATGCGCATTGCATATATTCCTATTGCATACACACCACTCAAAAACACAACTGATGATGCTGCACTGATCAGTTAACGTGCTAAATAATGTCTTCATGTGTCTTCCTACAGTACTGCTCAGAAGTAACCTAACGCTGCGTTCTCGTCCAGAACGCGTTCCCTTCGCGTTCCAGAACGCGTTCCGAACGCGTTCCAGAACGCGTTCCGAACGCGTACCGGAGCCGTTCCGGAGCCGTTCCGTTGTCGGAAGCTATTACCGAGTTCGGAAAACTCCGAGTGATTAACCGATGTAACAAATCACATTTATACGAAGAATGTATGAACTTGAGACTTGTGGCTTGGATCAATCAATGATGAGAGTGAATGAGAGTTGCGCATAAGTAATAACTGAGTCAGTAGTTCAGACACTGGCTTAATATAAATTTTACTCCGTGTTTGATTATCACGCGGCGCCATATATGTTTTAAAAACATCAGGGTTGTGGACAGATGGTTGGTACCTTTTTATATGAACGCTCTGTGTTTATTAAAAAACACTCATTAAATCTTTATTTTATTCATCTGTGAATTAAAACGACCGCTATAAAAATTCGTTACTGCCATGCTTCGCATGCATGCACATTGTCATGTGTGCAATGACATGTCGTTTCGCTACAACCAGAAGTCGTTTTGCTGCAGTATGTAACACAAAGTCGTTTCGCTTCCAGCGTAACAACTGTATGTGTCGACTTACCAACAAACGATTTCGTTTTAATGGTTTATTGGTAAGTCGTTTCCTACACTAATATGAGTTTACATCTATACGTTTATGTTTCGTTTTGGTTTCATGTCAGTTGGAAATTATTCTGAATTTTGATCTTGAAATATGCTCTGATAAATATGTAATCAATCTCGTAACCCAGAGCCTGCGTTCCTTTATGATTGTCGATGGCGAATTCATTTAAAGATTATGAGCTCGAGATTTCTATCATGATGTGATAAATGACGATGGCGAACGCAGAGTCATCTATCATCTCATAGAAATTGAGAGCGAATAGACTATTGGCAAGCGCGGGGTAAAGTTTATAATGGGCACGCGGCAACATCTTTATGAATCATCACTTATTGTTTTCACTCAACTGCCATGATTTTTAGTAACGAAATACTGACGTTTCGAGCGGACGTTTTACTCAGATGAAGGGCTCCGCTCGAAACGTCAGTATTTCGTCACTAAAAATCTTGATACCCTTTACCACCTTTTCACTTTGCTATATATCCAAAGCATCGTCGGCCGGGTATTTCATGTTCGAAGGTCGTTTTTGATTGACATGTTTACATGCTTATGTTCGGACGAAGCAAAACATAATCCGTAGCTATAAATTCATATTAGACTCGCGTATACGGTAGTGTAGTGAAACGACTTAAGGTTGTAGCGAACTAAACTACTCGTATCACAAGCTGTGGCGGTCAGCAATGCGCAAGAGCTCGTGAACCAAACAAGAGTTCGAAAACCAAACCGCGGCATGGTCAAATAAATTATGGAGGAACTTGAAGACGTTTTGTCCATAATTTGTTTCGCCTGGATAACTGGCGATCTGAGTCATATTCTATAAATTTGATATGTTCTGTCACTTTTGGCCTTCGACCACTGCGAGGAGCATCGTTCAATTGACCACTCATTCGATATCGCAAAAGAAAAAGACAGATTGCCGATCTTGAGATTTTAATTCCTTCCTCGATTACAGTATCTTTTATTTTTGGAATCTTTACTCCAGCAGATCTCAAAGAAATTACTCTTTTTCTTGCATATAATGAAAGCTTTCTCATCGTAAAATATCTCT
This sequence comes from Chrysogorgia sp. JL179-B06, assembly GCA_035772405.1. Lineage (NCBI taxonomy): Eukaryota > Metazoa > Cnidaria > Anthozoa > Scleralcyonacea > Chrysogorgiidae > Chrysogorgia > Chrysogorgia sp. JL179-B06. The sequence continues at coordinate 1,175,229 of JAYKKM010000078.1, forward strand.
TATATTCAGTAAATATGGCGAAGCGACGATATGAAACAAGATGACGCTACGAATCGGAAAGTGACGACAATTTCCGGATATGGCCGAACTGATCACGACATGTATAGCCTCAAAACCGGAACGCGTTCCGAACGCAATTTGGAACGCGTTCGGAACGCGTTCTGGAACGCATCCGGAACGCGTTCTGGAACGCGTTTTTGGTTAGGTTATTTCTGAGCAGTACTGTATGTAGGACGAAAACGTGCGTTTTGGACCGATGACGAGAAGAAGCCAGATTGGTGGCCTACCAACATTGCGTGGGCAAATATTAATAACGGCAGCAATAAGCCGCGGTTAGATGAATTGGTTGTTATCATGGACTTTTTTAATGACTCTTTTTCTTGCGATAGCTTCCCTATGGCTATGAATAACGAAGGTGGCAATGGAAGCGACGATGCGACAGTTAACCATGATGAAGCTGAGAACCACGGGTTGTAGGATCATATTGATAATAATGATGATGTTCATAATGGTGGAGATAATGATGCAGATGATAATGATGATGATGGAAATGGTGATGAGAATGTTGAAGATGACAACGACAATGAAGAAGGGAATGTTCCAGAGGAAGTCGACCCATAACGCGCAACGAAAGCTTTATCGACTAGACCTATGGTTTAGTGGGTTTTTTCGCGCATGAAATTTGGAGTCACCGAAGCTGTCTCAATGGCATCAACTGGGTCTGGCGTGACACCAAGTCGATTGTGAAACGCTGTGAAACGTGACACACAACTCGTTGTGCACTCAGGCTACTAAGGGTTGTGAATATACAAGCGCAATTTCGTAATTTGTGTGATGACCCAAGACCAACCCCATGCTGAGCTGTGGGTTTAGTGAGGCGCCAGCCACACTGAGCGAACCACACTGAGCGAACCAAACTTGCGAGACCGTCCATCGAAACAGTAAATGAAGCGACATCGACAACATTAGCTGGCGACCTCGAGTGGTGTTGTCCCAAATTTGTAAAGTGGTGCAAACCAGCCACGCTTCTACAGCCGAGTTTGGTCTCTTGAGACGGCTTTCGAATTGTGGATCTCGTTTCTCTGATGTTGACTGTGTGAAGCTGCACTACTACACCCAGCTGGGCTTGGCGGAACGCAGGGTTGGTCTTAAGTCACACAAATCACGAAATTGCGCTCGTACCCCAAGTCCTATACTAAAATTTACAAGGCCAAAGACAATGTTAAGCTTGACAAGTTTTAATTGCCAGTGCAAAGGAGATTTGACAAAAAAGTCTTTTTTTTAATATATAGTAAACATGGCACGAAACGTTTTGCAACTTATTTACAAGCTGTCAAGCACTTCCCACCATCACACAAACTTAACAAATTATTTAACAGACACAATGTTATTTGCAAACACAACAACCACATCTTGAACAAAAACGCGAAACATAAACAGGACGTAAATACCGTTGAACAAACCTGCAACTGCCGGAAACCAGACGAATGTCCAATCGCAGGAAAATGCATGAAGAAAAGCGTAGTCTACCATGCCTAAGTCACTACAGCAGACAACTGTGAGACCAAGAAGTACATCGGAATAACAGCCAACGCTTTTAAACAAAGATACCGAAACCATTTGAAATCCTTCAGAAACGCAAAATCCGCAAGTGAAACTGAACTTTCAAAATATGTTTGGATGCTGAAAACGGCTAGGCGCGAGTTTAACATTGAATGGTGCATAATCAAACAAATAGGAGCGTATAGACCAGGGTCAAGAAGATGCAATTTATGCCTTGAAGAAAAACTTTTACTAATGAAAGCTAAGAAAAAGGACTTCCTGAACAGACGAAGTGAGATTTTTTGGAGTTGTGACACCAAATAATATGACATGTATATAATAACTATAGTTTAATCCGATCTGTCAGTTGCCTGAAGATCGCATGTAGCGTGAAACTCAGAGTTGCGACTCCTGTATTGAAACTAATTATATTTCGCTCTACCTACAATGGTATAGAGCGCTCTCATATCCATAGTCATATTTGTAACTCATCTGTTATTTATGTGTGTGTGTGTGCATCAAAACTTAATTAATTTTATCTTGTGCAATAATATTGTGAAATTACCTCCTTGGCATTTAATAAGGTTGCAGCATCCATTTTTTTGGCCACTTTGAAAATCTCAGGAGGAATTGTGTAAGGAATAGACCTATTAAGGTTTGCCTGAATTGAAGATAAATGTCCAATACTTGGACCTGTGTTCGATAAGGTGATTGGGCTACTTGAACTGGATGACCAAGAATCAGATGTTATAACACCAGATGTTGATTGAATGTTTCTAGTATCTTCTGCAGTTGTTGGGGTTTCTTGTGATTATTGGTACAGAGGAGGTCAAGGACATGTTTCTCAAATTGAGTGCACAAAACAACACATGTTGATGCACACACACTTTGCTAACTTTTTGTTGTTTTCCAGCTCCAGAAATAACTTTACAGTTCTTTGAAGTACATCTATATTTGTCTGCATTTTGATAAACATGTGCATAACCTAGCGGTGATGCAGAGCTTGGTGGACCATAAACAACAAATGATCCATCACCAGCCTGGACAACTGCTGGCATTTCTGCAAAGAATGGTAGCATGGAGTTCAATATTTCCTTAATGTTACTATCACTAGGATAATTTGATATCATGTCACATGTCATCGTCCATTGTTGACTGGGCTGCAGATTTGTTTCCACCAATTTAATGTGCTGGCAAGTGAATTCTGAAACCATTGCATTTGTACTTGCCACTGTGATTGCCCTGTTGACTTTGCACTTTTCCTGATGACACAACTTGGTGTCTTCATCACAAATTACAAAGCACCGATCACCTCTAGTGCTTGTTTTCACTGTAAACAAGTTCTTACCCACACACACACACACAATCTGGATGGTTAAGTTTTGCCTTTTTGGGCTTTCGAACACATAACTGCCACCAATTTCAAATGGGCAATTACACAATGGGCAATTCTTTGGTTTCCAGAAGTTGCTATACACATATGGACAGGCTTGGTATTTTGTTTTGCATCTTTTTGTAGAGTTACCAATGTTAAACTATTAAATATAAAACAAGAACAATGAGTTATAACTTATATAAATACCAAGTTAATTTTCTCTTAATACCAGCAATATTTTCTTCACAATTCACTTAGGGTAACACAAATTTTAAGTATTTAAACGGTATAACTATAAGTAACCTTGATCTCAATAAGTTATATTAATTTTTTTTGATGGGACCAAGGCAAAGCGACGTTATTTGTATAAACACTGAAACACATAAAGCTTTAATACACATCATAATAACTTACCTCCATCTAGATGTTTGTCATTGATTGTTCTATCTTTCGCTTCTTTCACTTCCCAAGGGGAATCGTCGATCTTTTATATTAAGAATCATACTTTTCCGTAATGTCGCTTTCTATCTCTCGCTTGCTTCTTCCACTTCCCAAGGAAACGATCGTTCTATCAATGGTTTGCTTCTTTCACTTCCCAATATCAATGGTCTTTTATTTGGAATATATCTGCTATCATATCAATATCAATGGTCTTTCATTTCACAGGGGAAAATATCGGAAAATATCAATGGTCTTTTATTTCGCAGGGGAATGGGGATAGTTGTAACGGAATATGATTGGTTGCTACCTTGGCCACTGTGAAACTCTGTTAGCCAATCAGAAAACCTGTTCATATAGCTAGGTATTTACCGTTACTCAGTGGTTATAGATTACCTCTGTTAGTGTTTTATTTCATCTAAACTTAGCTCTCTATTATTGCAGATGAAAATGCTCCACGATTTACGAGATTGCATTCCTTATTTGAGGATCCTATGACGGAGGTTTATCTATTATTCTATCAGTCAGCCCTTCAACCATTTGTGGACTTCAACATGTTATTACAAAGAGAGGACCCTATTGTACCCATTGTGTATGACCAAATAAGGTCCTTTTTGCAGAAGCTTGCCAGTAAGTTTCTGACCGTGTGCGCTATTAAGGCAGCAAATAGAGACTACAGCACTCTTAAGTTTACGGAAACATCTTCACAACATGCAGGTAACAAAACATACACACAGGATAACTCAAGTTCCATAACTCAAACTTTTCTATGATCAACTATTTAATATTGTAACCTCTTATTATGTTTCCATATATTTTTGATAGTTCAGACAACGGCCTTTTTATTGGGCTTGTAACCAAAATGCGACTGCGTAAACTTCTTGAAGACGGGGACATCGACCCAGTTCAGCAGTCTAAGTTCTATAGAAGTGTTTGGGCATTTTAGGTACGATCTATGGAGATGCGATTAAAAATCTACCTCTGAAAGATAATCTGCTGAAGAATGCCAAGTTTGTGAACTTACATGGTGGAGAGAGTTCTAGTTTTTCCGAAGTGGAATACTTTGTGGAAAGGTTAATTTAAAGATAACAACGTTAAACCGTGGAAACGATAAAGACTGGATAGGAAACTAGCTAACACCACAAAACTAACCTAGTTGAAATTGTTTAGGAAACTCAAATATCATGTTGATGTACCAAAATTTCGTTCTCTTTTTTCATCCTTAGATTTAGCTCCCTGTTACATTTGCAGTCCCAAAAGGAAATGGAAATGGATAGGCTCTCTGAAGAATTCACGGAATTCCAACTGCTTCGTGACGATGATGTACCCCAGGAGATATGGGATAAAGCCACTGTTTTTGTGGATCAAAATGAAGAATCCCACCAGAATGGATGTTGTGTGGCAATATCTTTCAGCATTGAGAGCTCCAGACCATACAGTTCGCTTCTGTAGGCTCCCTAAGATAGCCATGCTAGTGCTGGTCATCCCGCATTCCAATGCCCAGGAAGAGCGCATTTTCTTCATGGTTCGGAAGAACAAGACCGCTTTTCGGCCCAGTCTTGACCCCAGAGGCACATTGTCAACCATTCTGACTATCAAACTTGCTCACACCAAACTAGCTCACCAGTTTGAACAAACAAGACGTTTTGAAGACGGCCAAATCTGCGACTTGGAAATCCGTCTTAAATATATGCAAAACAATCCTCTGGGATGACTTTTGAAGTCACTCTGAAATCGCATTTCCAAGAGCTTGAATTCTTAATGCAACATGCAGATAAGCAAATCAATTTATCTTCAAAAATATCTAAATATTACCAGCCTTGCAGATTAATTTTTTTTGGCAAATTTCACCCAGAAAATGCGGAAAATGCTCTCCGGCTGGAGCTTGCAAAATCGAAATTTTTTCTGGGAGAGCTATCGAATTACGTTTTTATTTTTTTTCTTCTGAACGCCGCCTATATGTGCAGTGGATATTTCTTTTCACTTTGCGTCAATTTGTCGACGCAATGACCTCAAATTGAAAAGAAAGCAACAGCTGTACACAGTGTTGTAACGAGTCATCTCAAAGTCGAACCTCGAGTTGAGTCACTTCAGCATCTGATCAAATCAAGTCGAGTCAGGGAATTTCATTGAGTGTTGGGTTACTCATTTCAAGACCGACATTGTTGTTATTTCCAAACTGGAAACAAAACAACTTGAACTGTATTCCTTTCTCTATTAAATTGACAAATTTACTCTTACTTATTCTGTTCAGTAAGTTTTGTTAATTGTTACATTTAAGAAAAACCAAGTTTGATAAGTCTCGTCTCCGAAGCGTGAGCGATGTAATCGCATGATGATGATACCACCATGACTGAAAACATGTTCCACTGGAGCACTTAAGCTGGAATTGCCAAAACGTTCTTGGCCACTAGTGCCAGAGCTGGAAACTTCTCCTTGTGGGCTACCCATAATTCAAGACAGGATTCCACTACTTCTTCAGTTTCCTCCAAATACCTTGCATACTATGCTGCATGTGTTTTACTGCCAATAGCTGTCCGCCTTCTTTTGTATGAACTAAAAAGCTTAACATGTTTTGCAGGGGGCTGGTATAACGTTGCCAGGACGTTGTATCGACGTCACAAACCAACGTTATATTCAAGACTTCAGGTGCTGATAACACGTTCTAACAACGTTATATAAGAATGTCGTACCAGTTATCTGCGTATATACAAGGCAGCTAACTGAACACTTAATTAACCTTGTCACAACATTGCTTTACACAACATATATTACGACCAAACTCAACGTAGAATCAAAGTACGTCGTCGTCGCTTTATTGACGTTGTATTAACGTCAGGAATAGACTTCAATTCGGCGTTGAATTTTGGTCGTATTTACCGTTATCATATATTTTTCGACCAAACCGCAACATCGAATCGACATCTCTTATCGACGTTATATCAATGTCAGAATGTTGATTTGACGTTGAATTTTTATTGCATTTGAGTATGCATGGCTAAGAAGTATGTTGTTTAAAATGTCGTAATAACTAGCAATTATTTGTTACCGTGACAAATTCTCATTTCATAAATTTCACACTGTCGAAGGATCAATGTTATGAATTTTTAACCAATCAGGCGAGGCTGACGCTGATCTTAATTTAGCTACAAACAAGCAGGACTGTCTTCGCAGAGGTCCGTGTCCACTTAAGCCAATCAGAAAACGCCAAATTTTGATCCTGTACAACTGTTAAGCTGCTTAATCACACATATCGAGCGATCGAAGGCAAGCGTCAACAACTATAGGGGACAACTAAAGCTTTTTCTGATGGTTGTAACAATATATTTCACAAAAGAGGACCACTATTCTTCTTCTGACCAAATTCTTGGGTTAATAAGGATATTACTGTATTATATATTCAATGAAGAAAATGGATACAACGTGTTCCGGCTGAACACAAATATACTATGGAAACAATAATTCTGTTGATCTGTTCTTCAAATAAATACCAGGACTACCAGTGATAAATCTTATGATTACTGATCAAGAAACAAGGACTATTTCGTATTACCTTATATATAATATGCGAATGCTTGCTGAGACGAGGCGCTTGGGACAGTGAGTCACTTAAACATATATATATTACAGTGTATATATTATATATTGATCTATATATATATAGAGAGAGAGAGCATATAGCATATACTTCTATATATAATTATATTTTCACTGGTTAAAGACTGTAGGATTCAATCGTTTTGTGAATAATAAAGTACTTTGAGAAATTTGTCTGATCGTAGTGCTTATTCCAAGGTACATGTATAAATAAAGCAAATCGATGCAAGAAATATATGTTATTTACGTCGCATATATGGACGTCGTAGCAACGTCGACATTTCAACGTTGATTCGGTTTGCGTTTTCGACGTTGGTGAATCGCTAGTAAATATATTATTAAAACGTATTTTAACGTTATGAGAACGTTGTTACACAACCTCATTACAACGTTGACACACAACCTTAATAAAACGTTATCACAATGTTGTGACAACGTTGTAGGCTACGTTGTGACAACATTAAAATAACTTTCCCGGCACGTTGTGACAACGTTCTCAGGTGTCTACAAATCGGCGTTCTCAGGACGTTCGCGTACGACGTTGTCACAACTAAGTCCAACATTGTGACAACGTTGTGACAACGTGATATTGTTAGCTGGGGAGATACAATAATGATAACACGAATTGACTCAGCGTCGACTTGTAATACTATTGCAGAAAGTATGTTGAAGAAATTGTTCCACAAAATTAAAGTCTCAAAAAGTAAAGCTATAGTACACACTTATGGACAAAACCGTAACTAGATCCGACAACTCCTCGTCGAGGGAAATTTCGTCATTTCGTGGTGCAGGGGGACTGAGTTTAGGTTGCGGTGATCTGCATGTTGCCGATGGGAGTAGTCATGCGATGTTAGGTTGTGGATTCACCACAGGCAAGTACTTGCATGGAAGAAGTAGATTTCGGTGTAAAACCCTCTTATTTCGTTCTCCATTCTCAGACTCAACTTCGGAGGATCCCTCACCAAACTAACATATATGTCAAATATCTGTAAGTATCTGTCACATATCTGTCACAGTACTGCATGATATCTGTCTGGTGTTTTGGTATATCTGCAAAATATCTGTAGGAAATATGCAGACATTTTACAGATACGTGGATTGTCTGTCAACATATCTGTACCCAGTTACTTGACAGATATGTTAGAGCCCAGACTATTTTTTCTTCATATAATTTTAGATTACAAATAGTTGTTATGGATTTGTTGTCAATTGCAATACAAAACAATTATCACAAACACAAAGGTCACCTTCTGAATAAGACACCTGGTCAATTTGAAATTAAAGTTCTTAAAAATATGGTACATTTTTCAGGTTCCTCCCTTACGAAAATGTTCTATAGAATCCGAATGAATATTCTGTTGGAAATCTAAATCCAATGGAATATTCTGTAGTATGACACTAAAGTGTCAAAATAGAATATTCTATTGAATTTTCTATAGCATATTGGTTTTTCTTCCAACAGAGTATTATCTTAGATTTTCTATACGACACTTATGGGTGCCAATAGAATATTCTATAGAATATTTATTCTATTCAAGTTTTTATTCATCTGTATGTTATACCATTGGGCTTCAAATGATTTTCCAAGTTTAGCATTTGTCATTATTTGTCAGGTTTTTATTGCTTCAGGCTATTATTAACAGTAACAGGCTTAGGAATTATCAGATAGAGGCCTGCAAAATCATCGATCTCGTCCCAGGGTCTTCTCCCGCAAGGTAGTGTAGCGGGAGAGAAGGGCCTGGGTACGAGGTTGCAAAATCATATCCGTGATCAATCTCGTTCCCAGACCCCGTATCCGTGATCCGTAAAAGAAAAATGATTCCGTATATGGGCATTCCCAGAGGTCCTAGTTAATGATGCGCCATATTTGAATTCTCTTGTTGTCGCTGAAAGTTGAAACATTTATGGCATGCTGCTTTGTGTCTTGGATTCTTTGTTTGGCAAATTGCTTTGTGAGTTTGTGTTACCCATTCTAAAGAAGTGGCTGATCATCAATTATTCGTTGGTCTTATAAAATACTGGCTGCGGGAGTAAATACGGCAGTGATGCGATTTCAGCAAAGTTCGAAGAACGAAGTAAGTCCGACTCTGATCTACTAATATATTAATCCTGATCCTAAACGCATCTGAAAGTTTGAAGCAAATCAAATAGTTGCCTGAACTTCGCTTCTCTATTAGAGGATTCCATTTCATTGTAGTTATTTTTCAATTGAAATGCGAATATAATATCATGTGTCTAATCAAGATAATTTGAGTGATGGAGAAAGCCCATCCTTCACTGGTATTTGATCTCAGGAAACAAAGTGGTATGTTATAGAAACATTTATCAGGAATAGTTATTTACATAACCTTTCATTTGTTTATGATATGATTAAGTATGAATAACAATCAACAAAAGGGAACTTCTAAGCATTTAAATCCTTGCTGAAAAGCACAAATTCAGAGAGTAATGGCATATGTGATATTGGTTTTTAGATGTGTTATCATCATTTTTATGTATAAATTTAACTTCCAAACATTTCGCATTATTCAAAAGATTTCTTCATGTGATATTGCATACCGGTTGTCAATTAGTTATAGATTTTTCATTTTTCATGGAATAAAAATGCATGTATAACAAACAAAGTGCCAAGTGAATGAGCTCAGACAATACATTGACAATACATTGTCAAGCTCAAATCCTCATCGGCCTCAAACCTGTAACCTGATGATTGCCTGTGACATGCTCTAATATCAAGACTCTTATGAAGGGTGAAGGTCACAATGATGTACTGGTTTGATTACTATATTCACTGTATATATCCTTTTTGTTAGGTCGATTCTTTGCGGGATTCGTCATACTGAGAAGAACCTAGTGGCCTTGTTACGTACCGCGACGGATTAACTTTGACCACCTTATTTTTCTAAAACACGTCGTTTGGAACTGTGGAATTCATTACCACAGGAAATTAGAAGCATTGATATTTTAAGTAGTTTTAAGTCAGTACTCAATACTTTTCTTTTGTAAAATTAATAGTTTTTTGTTCATATACTGGTAATATATGTAGTAGGCTTTATCTTATAATGATTAATGAAACTGTAATTAGTTTAATAAGTAACATTAAGAATATATTGTTGTAAGAGCATTGAGACAATTGTATAATGCTCCTAATATGTCTTTATTATTATTATATACAACATTCCCCATATAGCAGTAATGCTTAGGAAACTGTGTGGGATTCATTTGCTGAGGATTTGACCTTGACGATCATCATGTATTGTAATAATAATCACTATACGGTATATATTTTGAATAACAAGATAGTTTAATAAATTACTAGCCTGCTCGCAGCCCGAAATGTAAGGCCGGGTTTAGAAATGTCGGGCTGTGAGCAGGCTAGCAAATTACTTTGGTTATAGTCTTTAATTTATTATTACGGTAACTGTTATCTGTATTTTAATTAGGTTGTTTCTTGCTTTTCAAAATATTATAGATGAAGTTGCAATTTTGTCATTCCTGCTTAAACAAAACTAAGAGATTTTGGTAAGTTTGACTCAAAGTTTATCTTATCTACTAATATTTTTTAGTATGCTTGTTAAGAGCATATGCATACCGTCAATAATCTGTATGATATTTATTTTTAAATAATTAAAAATTTTTTTCTCCTGACCAACAAAAACTGAGTGTTCAGTGGATGTACATGGTACACCCGGTACGTGTTAATGTTTAAGTTTGTCAAAGTGTGTACACTCACAAGCATTATTGATCGAGTATTTATAATACTACAGTACTAGTATTCATGTTGTTTCACCAATTGACTGAATTGAGGCCACGGTATTCGAATATGAAAGGTACGCTTTAGCTGTCCTAAAATTAACGACCTGTCTAAAAGCCATCCACATAATAAACATCCACCCAAAAGCTGTGTTTTTGAAGTGGCAGTCCAAAATCAATGATGAAACCCTCTCCATCCTAGTCTCAGTAGCTCAATGCATGGTTAGAGCATCTCACTAACAATCAGAATTATTATACAATACTCATACAATCTCGATTGTGATTGGCTGAAAAACCAACAGACAATGCTTGATGTCTTGCCTGATGTAAATGTCTTTGCATGGCTTCCAAACGTGAATTCTTGATATCATGCTCAACCTTGTCCAATAATTGTAATGTTTATTATAATACCTGTACATTCAAAGTTCATTCTCATTTCTTATTGGTCAACATACTCCAGTGAATTCTCAATGTCCATCGAATACTATACAATTATTGGATGAAGCTGAGCATGATAAAGAATTATCCAGAGTCCAGACTGAGGTCAATGTTATCTGCCAAAGGCTAAGGCAGATAACATTGACCAAGGTCTGGATAATTCTTGATGTCATACGTAAGCCGAATCCAATAATTGTTCAAAATAGTCTTACTAAAAATATACAAAGTGACAGTCTGGTAGTAATCTACTACAAGCCATTTTTATATTGTAATTTTCGCCTGCTTTTCCTAGTGATGTCATCAGCATCCAATAATTTTAATTTTGTACACCCCCATCCAATAATTCACAGTATTCTATGGAAATGATGCGGCGCCTGCCTTGATATCAAGAATTCACCAGACCAAGGTCAATGTTATCTGCCAAAGTTGAAGGCTGAAAGAGGTCTGGATAATTCTTGTTATCATGCATAAGCCAAATCCAATATACTAGGCTCTCGGCAACGGCTTCCGTACTTCAGTGGTCAGAGCACTGCACTAGCATCGCAGGGTCGCGGTTTCAATTCCAGCCGGAAGGCCTTGAAGTTGCATTTTTCGCAACTGGTCCCGGTTTGGTCTTAAAATGTATGTATTCCAACACTCAAAATTTTCCTTCACCATAAATCCTTTCAACATGTAGTTTGATCAAGTGAAATGCCAAATATTACCAATTGTATATTATACATGTTTGATCACTAACCATGATTCAGAATTTATATACTGTACATATATGGTTGTATGTATTATCATGTTTTATGTGAAAAAAAGTGCAGTCGTATTAAATATATAAATTGGGAGAATGTAATGCTGTGTTTTGAGGTAGTTGCATGTATTATATAAATATTTCAGAATTTATATACATGTTCTGCAATATAATATTTTAGTTGTTATAATACTGGATACTAATAACATTGGTCTAAAATTAATCTTAAATATTTGTGTCGGTGACTTGGAAAAAGTGTGGTATTAACTATATTGCTGGAGAATAATTTTTGAATTTCAATTTTTTTTAAGATAGATCCAATATTGAACAGATGGCAAACATTATTGAAACCATTCTTCAAATACTAATAGTAATTAAAAGCTGTCTACAAGATGAAGGGATGATCCAGAAATAATAACATTTATGGCAAAACATAGAAGTAAGATGTACTCTAAATAACAAACTGTGCATGTAGTGTTTATATTTAGTTTGTAGAGAAAATAGGTTTACCATTATTATTTACAGTATTGTCACTGCACAAATTGACTAACTGAGGGCATGATTACAAAAGTATATATTTTTTAATTAAAACTGACCAATCAGTGTTCTCAGTTCTCATGCTTATAACAAAAGATGACATGGTTTTGACAGGTCGTCTCGTAATCCATTGTTCGAAGCTTAGGAACTAACAAAGTTGATTGTCAGTTCTAATTAAAAAGTATACTAGTACTGTTGGTAAACAATAGTCTTACAACAACCTGGACGATCAACTTCACAGAAATTACTTCTATTTACTTTATTGATACAATATGTTGTGCTTTGATGTAGAGTTTATAATTTATTTAATTGGCTATCATTGCTAGTTTCTGAATGAATAGTTTATTTACATATTCTTGATTAACTTAACAATATGCTTACTGTAAGTAAGGTAATATGGAATCAACTGTAAAAATTGAATGTCATGTATGTAAATAAAGCCTTTTTCTTAAATACCTGTGTCTTTGCTTGACATTGTTACAATTGTTACAATTAAAAAAGATAGTTCTTTATTCTGATTTTAGTCGTCATTTTTGTATATTTTGTTGTAAATTTATTGGGAATTAAAGCCTCAAGTAACACTAATGTCAATATGTGTTACATGTGATATTTTTAAAAACATTAAGAATTTCAGTTTATTTATTTTAATGTAAATTAATTAAATATATGTAAGTGCCTATATTAAAGGCCTGTTCACATGGTCCAATTAGTCAAGTTTAATTCTCCTGATGTATCTGATTTACTTTGTATATGAACATACAAAAGTTAGTCAGTTATTCTTGTTGGTAGATCATATGCATCAGTAGAAGAATCTGATCAAACAAATTGGAGTGTGTGAACTGGCCTATCAGTTGTCTATTATATATGTACTATTTCATCTTTAAATGGAGAATGTAGTTGTGATTATAAATAGAATGTGGTTGTAATAAATACATTGGCATACATAAATGGATTTTGGTTTGGGTTACTAGCTATTAATTTTTTATGATGTGTATTAAACATGACAGATTTGTATTACCAGCTTTTAAACAGTATCTGTCACATATCTGTGACAGATATGTAACAGATAGTTTTCTGCAGATATGTTACATATGTTATGCAGTGCTGTTCCATATATCTGCAGCATATCTGTCCGTTTGGTGAAGGATGGATTAATTAACAGACAGCTCAGAAAGACAAACATACCTCGACGACGTCGCTGTGGGACATATACATTTAATAATTTAAGTTAATCAGATTTCGACCAATAGAAATATGCGGCCGTCAGAGAGTGATGAAAATTACCAGAGCTTGCTGGCAGGCTCTCCTTTCCCCTCCCTTCGCCCCAGTCTCCCTCCCCCAAGTCAAGACTTCCTTTGCCATTTGATAACAATTCCAAAAGAACTGTCTTTTTCTACCTCATTCAATGTTTTAATAAATTCCTAAAAATATAAATATTGTAAATATATAACTGTCTTGGGTATTAGTATATTCAATATTAATGGTATACTACGTCTCAAGTCAAGGATGATCATGGAACTAAATTTGGATGTAATATAGAATAAGAATGAAATTAAATAAAACATATAAGTATTTAAGAGGGGGCATCTGGTCCTTACAGTACATAGTCCTTACAGTACATAGATATCAGCGTAAACAGCGTAACCGATATGGCGGTTAACAATACGGTCAAGGACGGCTCACTTATTTTAAGTACCAATTCAAATGATCTACAAACTTCTGATGTTCCTGATGTTTTAAATAAATATAACGATAACCTTTCCAATGATAGAGGCAAAGTCAAATGGCTGGGCTCTTTGGAGGACCTCAAGAAGTTTGTGTATGACATGTTTGGCGACGATGGCAAATGGCGTTCACCTGGGGGGAAAGCGAAATCGTTTAGAAACGATCATATTACCATTACCTGGTACTCCGACAAGAAGACCTTATTATTCCAGGGCCAGGTCGGTAACACATTGAAGGAGCAGATCCTGAACTTTCTAACTTCGGAGGTTGTTACATCGGATGAAGACAGTGCTTCAGTGATCGATATTTCAGCCGGTTCTTCGACACCTACTTTGGACCTGTCTATGCGGTTGCATGAGGATGAAATAGAGAATGAATGTTCGGGGTGTAAGCGTGTTTCGGCTGAATTGGCCGAAATTAAGTTGGACATCGAGATTTTACAAGCTTTTAACAAATACTGTATGTCTAACTATAATTCGGAAGGTATCCGTATTAATTTAAATATGGAAATTTCAAGGGAAGATGCGTGTACGCAAACGACCTCCGACCCAGAGTATCCACCGTGTGATCAAACAGACGTTGGGCCAAAGAAGAGAAAGTTTACAACGAAGAATTCCGAATCTGTAAGCGTTTTATTTCAATTACAGCGAGAACTGTCGGATGAGAAAGAGAAAACCAAAAGACTCAAACAGGATATCGCTTTGGTCGTAAAAGAAAGAAATAAGGAAATAATTGGTTTGGAAAATAACATCATCTCTCTTGAGACCAAAATAGCCAAGTGTGACGAGATAAACGCTTCCCTTAGGTCATTAATCAACTATACCAGACAAGATTATAACAATGCAAATTCAAATTTCGATGACAAATGCAGTTTGGTCGATGAACAATATCGGAGTTCTGGCGTAAACAATGCCTTTAAATTACCAAATCCTAATAACCAGAAGTCACATAGTGGTTTAGCATCGAAAATATTAGATAACGGTAATTCAAATGAAGTTGACAAATGGGGTGAAGTAATGGTCCATAAGAATAACAAAAAGTCTACTAACATCACCAACTTAAAGTCCTTGGATAACCAATTAGAAAGATACAGAGTAAATCAAAGAAAGGCTTATGATCAGAATCGCCGACCTAATCTTAGAAACAAAAAATCCACCTCTCGACACCAGAAGGGAAACCCCCCTTTTCGGAGTCGACCGTCAAATCATCCACCAAACCCCGAATGGAGAGAATATCTAAAGTTTGTCCGATATATGACAGGGGGTATGACCTATGGCCGAATCAAAATTCCAGCAGTCGCATCGACCATCAGTCGAGAAAGGAGATTTCAAACACCTTAAGATCAAGTCGGAGCCTAATACCTGTGATGATGACCCCGAACCGTTCTACTAGATTTAAAAATTTACATCGTACAATGAATTATAATAATCTATTCCTTATTAATTGTTTACCACAGCAGCATGTCAGTCAAGCAAATCCTCCAAGTTCTTTCATCAAACCAAAACTTAAAATTGCACATCTCAACATACAATCAATGAAAAATAGGAACCATTTAATCCAAGCTAGGCTTCTAGTTAAGGAGAAGGACTTTGATGTCTTTACCGTCTCCGAAACATGGTTTAACTCTACTGTTAAGAACACAGATGTCGAGATCGAAGGACATAAACTGTTTAGACTTGACCGACTGAATAAAGTTGGGGGAGGTGTGTGTGCCTATGTGAGATGCAACATCAAAGGATCAATTCTTAAAGAAGTGACCCAAATTTCCGACTCGGGACTTCACCAACTTTGGCTAAAATTACAACATAAGAAGATGAAGTCTTTCATCATATGTATCTCCTACAGGCCTCCTGACTGTTCTATGAACTGCTTGTACAATGAATTTATGCCAAATTACATCAGTACCTTAAGTTTTGGTAAACCGATCATAATACTGGGTGATCTGAACTGTGACCTCCTTAAAAGAGGCCATGAATTTTCAACAATTGTAGATCTTTGTATTACCATGAACCTAACCCAAGTTATTACCGAGCCAACTAGGATTACCGTCCGATCAGCCACACTCGTCGACATAATCCTTGTTTCAGATCAAGCTCTGGTTACCGAGTCTGGAGTCATCGACACTGGCATTAGCGATCATTCATTAGTATACTGCATACTAAATCTTAAAATACCTAAGGCTGCGCCATCCTACATATCTACAAGATCTTATAAGAACTATGATCCTATTTTATTTTCTATGGCAGTCTCTCAGTTGCCCTTTGACAGAGTCTATCTTGCTCCAGATGTAAATACTAAACTGTCTATTTTTAATCAATTGTTCCTGGATGTTTTAGATCGACATGTTCCCGTAAAAAAGGTTAAAATTCAAAACCGCGCTGTCCCATTTGTTAATAACGATTTAAAGGCAGTTATGAAAGAGAGAGACAAATTCATGAGACGTTTTAGACTTACACGTGACGCGGCAGACTGGTCTCTGTATAAAGCTGCACGAAACAACGTTAAAACAATGTTAACACAAGCCGAAATCGCTCATGTGCAGGGAGAGATCAACAACCATAAGGGCAATACTGGGTCCATGTGGAAAACAATTCGGAAATGTCTTCCTTCGAAGCTTACGACCAGACTCACTTATAGCAAGGATTTAAATCGTTTGGCAAGTGAATTTAATGAACACTTTACTTCAGTGGGACAGAAAGCCGCCGATGCCGCATCCAACCTGTTAGCAAATGTTGATCCTATCAATTCCGCCATTCTGGAAGATACAGCCATAAATTTAACCAGCTTTTGTTTCCGTCCAGCGTCAACCTTTGAGGTCCGCAAAATCATATCTGACATGCCATCTAACAAATCTCCCGGACCCTTCAAAATATCAATGCAGGTTATAAAGGACTGTTTATTTCACTTACTTCCTGTTTTAACAAATATCATAAACAGTTCCCTGATGAGCTCTGTCTATCCGGACGCCTGGAAACATGCGGAGGTCATTCCCCTTCTGAAAGAGGGTGATCACGAAGTTGCTTTAAATAATCGCCCATTGTCTCTATTACCTACTATATCAAAGATATGTGAAAAGGTGGCCCTGAAGCAGTTTGCCGAATACTTGTCACAATATAAGCTCTTAACTCGACATCAGAGCGGCAACCGTCCATTTCACTCTACCGAGACTCTAAACATCTTCACCACAGACTCCTTTTTAACCGCAATGGACGAGAAGAAAGTGTCGACCCTCGTTTTACTCGATCTTTCTAAAGCATTTGACAGTTTAAACCATACGATTCTACTACGTAAACTGGAAAAAGTTGGAGTATCTCCTTCTTCCGCGCTTCGTTGGTTCAAGAGTTACCTGACAGGAAGGTCACAAGCTGTTCGTATTGGAATGAGCACATCTTGTCCCCTTCCTGTAACACATGGGGTTCCTCAGGGGGCAATCTTGTCGCCATTACTTTTCACTATTTATTTAAACGACCTGCCTTCCGTCATCCGACACTGTTCATTGGAATCATACGTTGATGACTCCAAATTGTTTATGTCATTTCCAAGAAACGATATAAAAGATAGTATTAAGGACTTAGAGGAAGACCTGGAGAGAGTGATCCATTGGTGTTGTAATAATAGATTACTAATCAACCCTGACAAGACCAAGGTGCTTCTCATCGGAACCCGCCAAATGCTAAATCTAGTCCCACAAGAGGCAGGAAACGTCAACTTGATGGGAAAGTTGATTATCCCCTCTACATCAGCTAAAGATTTAGGCGTGACCATCGATACCAACTTAACGTATGACGCCCATATCTCTAACATAGTATCTTCTGGTATGTCAAGCCTCTGTCAGATCAACAGAATTAAGCACTTGTTCAATCCTCAACTTCTAAAAACAATGATAAATTCTTTGGTATTAAGTAGATTATTCTATTGTTCGTCGGTATGGGCAAACACTTCAGACAAAAACATTAAGAAGTTGCAACTCGTACAGAACTTCGCTGCAAGAATCATCCCCTCGCCCGGCGCGAAGCGCCGGCCGAAGGCCGAAGGCCTGAGGGCGAGGGTGCTAATATCGACCGGCGTTTAGTCCCTTATCACGCGAGATCCAAGTGTTCCTGATTTCGCATCGGGTTTATAGGTATATTTATATATATGCATCAACCGTCCTCATGCGTGCCATCGGAAAATTTGACCCTGGTGACTAGATATGGTAAATATCTGCATTGAATTAATGAAGATTTGTGTTCAAAAAGATTGTGAAAAGGCAGTGAAAATGCAATATATCGTCGTCGGAAGATGTCAAGTTCGTAAATCAAGTTTTATACGTAATAATCAAAGACAGACACAAGTAAAAGGTAAAAGGACTATTATAATGATGTACATTGTGATTTTCTCACCGGTCTGTGTTGAGCAATTAATTTGCCTTTTCTGCATAGTTTTTTTTGGTTAGGGTTAGCAATTTGGTTAGGATTAGGTTTAGGATTTCGTTGAATTCTAAGAGACTATAGCGTCGTACGGCTACCGTACGAATAGCCATTACCTTCAGTTCATTTTTGACTTGACTCGCTATAAATTTTAATGTAATTTAAATAATTGTACACTGTGTTGTGTATTTGCAAGCTCCGAAATCTAATAGACACATTTTGAAATACTTAACAGAGAGATTTGGGAAAATTTGAAGGTGTGTAATGTTTTGAATTTTCAAAACATATATGTATAATATTTTGACAGTTGGAATTAAATATCAGGCTTGGACTGGCCATTGACAAGATGGCACAATGGCCAGTCCTAGCCTGTTTAAAATATATACCATTTGTTCTTTATAATACTGCTGAATAGTAAGTGTAGTACAAATTTTGGAATTGCATGTACAGTATGTTTATTATTTGATTAAAATTATAAATACTATATGCTTGATAATTAGCCTATATATACAGTAGTTTAGGGTGAAAAAACATGCATACTATTACTGTGTTTATATGACCTGGGCCTGGCCTACAATTTTGTAGCAATAAACAAGCATTACTGTGTATACTTAATATATACATTGCTGTAGTGAATAAGGGAGAGCTCGGGGGGAAACAGACGATACAGTACATGGATGATTGTCAAGCAAGCTCATATCCTCAGAAAAATTATTCTGTGTCCCGGACATGGATAACTTTCTGATTTCCAGTGAGATGCTCTGACCATTCAAGAGCTACCAAGACTCAGATGGTGAGTGAACGTTACATTTGTGTACTGATTCTATTGATATAACAGCAGTGTATATATTAACACACCCAATCATTAGTCATTACTGAAATATATAGTAACTGGTGTGCATAGGCAGTACATATATCATTAGAACCAGTGCATCATTGTAACCTCTCCATCTGAATCTCGATGGCTCAATGGTTAAAGGCCGTCACTGGCAATAAGAAGGTTATAATTTTTTCAACCAGGAATATTATGTTTCTGACGATATGATCTTGACGTCCATGTTTTGTATACTGGCATGTATTCCATATAACTGTATAATCTGTGTTTACAGTACGCCATCCATTATGGAACATGTTAGACCTACAGTACAGTAGCTGGCCTAGTGGGTCACAACTTATTCTGTCAATGTAAAATACAGCTTATTATTATGTTCACATTGGGTATGTTGACACTACTGTGTGTGTTAGCTAGATCATTGTCGACAAGCAGACTAGGCATGGCATGCTGAATATAGGTTATAATACAGTATATATGTGCAGTGGTGCACGGTGATATAATTTAGATACTATAGTACACAATGCCATATATATGCTTTGTTACATGGCAAATATGGTATCTGCAATCTGCATTATTATTATTAGTATTATTATTGTTAATGCATTATTATTAGTAGTATTAATAATAATAATACAATAATATTTATACAGGATAGCCCCTTCAATGCTAACACTGGTATCAATATATGGTGTCTTTTTTTCTAACAAATTACAGTTGTTACAAATTTCAACACATATTCACAAATGTACAGTACAATGTTACAAAAACTAATTTTAACTCAAAAGTTGTATATCCTTCACATATTGTCAATTAAGGCAATAGATAATGGTGCTATAACATGTATGAACAGATTAATTGAAACATGGAAAATAGCTCTTTACTGGTAGATATGATGTTAAAATGCCATGGAATTTCCTAACTAGCATTACACAATGTAACTTGCTTCTAATACAAGAGGTACAAAACTTAGGAAAGATCATTTTTCCTGACATGCATAGAGACCTCTGATTATGACCATCAATATTTAGTTATCCATATTCCTGCCAGCTCCATGTCACAGTAGTCCAATGTGGGTAGAATTATCAACTTACTGTACCTTGGAGTAGAATCCCTAATATGTCTTAGTAAATCTAATTTGAATGGACCCCTATACATTTGCAATATATGCATGCCATCCGTCGACATTTGAACAAATTTGATTTTTTTAAAGGACACTCATTGTGTGATAGAGATGCACTTTCTTCCTTCAACAGCCTTTGGTGTCCATACACACAATAATGCATTGATTATTTCGTGAGTCATCAATATTGTGATAAAAGTAATTTCTTTCTTAGTGATTGATGGTAGAAACAGCAGTAGACCCCCCACTATTCTGTTGCTGCACTCAAAAATTAAAAAGTTTAATTGGGCTGCATGTATTTATTTTGATGTCCTATGAAACAATTAAATTCAGACAATACAAAGCTCTGAGAGATATTGTCCACTGAAAATTTATTTACTGTAGTTTGGCAAATGAAGTGGCTATTATCTAATTCAAGTAATTTAGAACTAAAATAAGTACTGTGCTGTAAGTTTCAAACAGCAATTGGGCGAGGGGTTGTTGCGTATACGTATTTCTAGTACTAGGCATAAAGAAGTATGACCACATCACTCCAGGGTTAAATCAACTGCAATGGCTCCAAGTTAGAGACACACTAACCTTCAGAGATACTCTGATGACTTTTAAGTGCATTAATGGACTTATTCCAGATTACTTGGCTAATAAGTTCTCTAAACGATCAACCATTCATGACCGCAATACCAGGTTTAGTCATGATCTGAACATACCCGAATTTAGTTCCTCTACCGGGCAACGATCATTCGCGTATAGAGGCGTGAAGATATGGAACTCGCTGCCAGTAGAATTAAAATCAGAACCTAATTTTATTAAATTAAAAAAACTTTTAAAGTCATCTCTTTTAAAGCAGTAACCTTCATATTGTAATATAACATTATTTATTTTAAACTATATTTTACTTATTATATAACATATGTAATTAGATGTTGAAAAGCCCTTTTGGGAACACCTAATAAAGATTTACGATTACGATTACACCAGTTTGCACCAAGTCTAGCACACTGACATGTCTGCGAAGGAGATTACGGTTTATCAGATACTAGATCAGACCTAAATCTAGGTATCAATTTTAGCATTAGGAAAGAATGAAGCTAAACACAAAAACTAATGAGAATAATAAATATTTGTAGCGAAAGGTCTGCTAATGTTGGATATAGACACCAGCAATTCGCTCTTCAAGTTGCATAAACACACAACATTTCGTGCGCACTTTTGTTCTTACCATAATATGGTGCTTTGATTCCTCAACGGCTATCTGGTGACGTTCAAATGCGTTTCGTCCTGCATTCACGATGTAGACAACGTACGGACAACGTACGCTTACCGCGTAAGCGACCAAGCGTGGAGCTAAGACGAGCCAGCGGTAAATTGCACTAAATACCTTTCGTTAATTACTTCCGGTAGATTTACTTCCGCCGTGGAACTTTTGCCGTGAACTTGAAACTTTTGAAAACTTTTGCTGCAATAATTTTTTTAAATTTGTTGTGGTTTGTAAAATTGTGTCCCTGTTTTCAAATTAATGTTGTCGTGAAACAGATGGAGATATGTTGCTTGTTTGAAACTTTTGCTGTGATACTTATGGGCCACCGTAAGAAACTGTGCGCAAAAACCACATCATATTATAGTCGCATATTAGTCGCAGGTTTTCTGTCAATCTCGAAGCTAGGATGCATGCTCAGAAACCATGTTTAAGAAATTTATAATTAGCATAACGATTTCGAAATCCCACAAGTGGAAATACGTGAGGAGTGTAATAAATAGTCGGCATGCTAGTGAGAGCAGCCTCGCTCAGCATCACAAGCAACTTGGGTGGATCCATGCTTGGTTCGCTAAACCATAACGCTCAATAGCTTTCTACAAGTGATCGTGAAAAGTGATACAAATTTTGCTGCTGGGATTTCTAAGCGGGTAGTTAGTAGTTAGCCAAAGGAAGAGTAATTGCTTAAGGGAAGGGCTCGGGATTAATTACGCTAGTTTAATATGAAAGTTCCTTAGAGAATGAATATTTAAATTGATCGAGTACGGAATAACTCAACGAGGTATTGTGTTGCTATCGTTTCGCGATGGTATATCCCGTTATAACACGCGATTTAGTTGAATTTTGCTAGTTTATTCGTTCTCCAATGTAAATAGCTTGCATATAGCTTGGTCTAAAGCACATTTTCGCTCCATGCAGCAGTAAATGTTTAGGATCACTGTTCTGAAACGATAGATGAGTTGCTTGATATCGCATTGATCGTGGTTGAAATGAATTTCTAGAATAGCTATCGGTGTGTCAAACGAATATGGTAAACACATGGCGAACGTTGATCAGTTTAATACAGTTCGTTACCGTAATATAATAGGATTTGTAAATATTGAGCATATAAACCTAAATGCTCCAGTGGAGAATAACTATTTTTCATCTGCCCAACATTTTCTACCTTGGCGCAATGATGTTGGACATACGGTACTGTGCGGTTGTAAAACGTCTCCAACCAAGCCGGTAGATAATGAAAGTGTTTACCTTACCCTTTCGCCACTGTTTGCGGCCTTTAGACACGTTGACTTCGAAAAATATAAACCAATAGATAAAACTTTTTTTTTGGTCGAAGCTGTGTATTTACTTATCAAGTCGAGTATTACACAAAATGATATCAACAAAGCTAATGCCTGTTTTTCCAAGTTTGTTGCGAATTTTCAACAGCTGTACGGTGACGAGAACATGTCTTACAATGTTCACCAACTCAACCATTTAACGCAAACCGTTATTGACTGGGGACCTTTGTCTGGCTATTCAACCTATATATTTGAAGGATTTAATCAAGTATTGAAACTATTCCATTTGTACTCAGGCTGTTCCTTCTCAAATCGCCAACTCATTTCTTCTGTATTAAGCTATGAATATGTCCAACCATTGTTTGGACATCGCTTCCACCAACACGTTTCTTTCATTCATGGATGCTCAATTGAAAGGCTATGCTCCAATGAAAAAAGCAAGGAAAGTAGGTGATAACGCAGTTGTTCTAGGTGCTTCGTACTGCCGCGAGCTATCGAAAGAAGAAAGATATCTCCTTGAGTGTTATCGTGAAGAGGGTTTACCTGATGATGCTTGAAGTGATGCAGAGTTTTTCACGAAGGCTGTTGTTAATGGAAACTTGTTCCATTGCCTAAACTATACACGCCATTCGCAGTGATCCACAATACCACTTGCATTGCATTTGCAAGGCTTGTGAAGTTTGAGCGGTGTTGGTTGTATCCTGACAGTGAGTGTGGTAACTTGTGTAATCACATAAAGAAGGTAGTGGAAGTGTAATCAGCCCTGGAATTTGTCGAGCTAACAGATATCGTGGATAAGTATGCTCTCATTGATGGATTAAACGACCATGATACAGATACATTTATTGCCAAACTTCCTAACGTTGTTAGGAAGATATATATCTGCTTGTCTTGTAAGACGTCTTGGTTATTATTCTTAATAACATGTAACTGCTTAATTCCACAATTAAAAGGAAATTTCAGTAAAATTTTTTATATATTTTTAAAAAAGGATTTTTTAGTATGACGTTTGATATGTAGATGCAGCCAGATTTTCTGTTGAATTTCGACGTAAAATTACCATATTTTTACTGCAATTTCCCTTATATATAAATTATCCTACATTGAAATTCATGTTGTGCATGTCCAAGCTTATGTGCCTGAACCGGATGACTTTAGTTAGTAGATAGTGTAGTTAGTTTTTATTTTGTGTTATGATATTGCAATTTACACCAGCTATTAAACATTTTTGGTCTATTCTCCACATTTATTCTACTATACTTCATACAAAACAAAAAACCAAACAAACGGTTCTTTTAAGAACCACCAAAAAATTTCGAAAGAAAAACTCACGAAATACTCAATCGAAAAACTCAATTTATTTATTTTTAAAAATCATGCATACAAAATCACTCAATTTAGCATGAAATAACGTTAGCCCTAACAGTTACAATTCAATCGGTATTCTCCAATGTAAAGATTCAATTTAAAACACACTAGCGGCAGTGATTAAGTGATCAATGGGTTTAGCCACGAGTTGATGTTCAAAGATTCGTTCTATATATTGATACTTGTATATAATTAAAACTTTGTGTATATAGAGATAGATATATAATATTATTAATAGTACCAGTTGGTACTCACCCTGATCGGCTTGATATTCATAAGGTCTGAATAAATCTACGGCATCGTCTCCGCATTTTTAATAAATAATCAATAAAGTAAAAGTGCTATCCGTACTATTCATATCGGCAACGGCTTCCGTAGCTCAGTGGTCAGAGCACTGCACTAGCATCGCACTTTATGTTCCCAGATCCCGTCACACTGCTTGTTATAGGCTGTTCCTTATTTCTGCAACACGACTTTTTAGTGCCACAAGAGCACTGATCGATACATCGCAGGCTTTCGTCGCGGCAAGGACAACCGTGTTTCTTTCTCCCGCTACCTTTCGTGAAGTATTTTTACAGTTGCAGAACTGAAATGGAATAAACAAATCTAAATAAACTGATTTATTATATGGTATGAGTAATAAAGAGATCTTAGCTTTATACTTAATTGAATTCGATCAGATTGAATATTCACGCTCGTCGTCGCTCCATCAACAATTTCGTGAGGTGGCGATACATAAATAGGCGAACCGTAATAATTCAGGATATATTCGGGGTCGCATCGCTCCACCACCAAATCAGGATCCGATTCCGACATTTTCACAAAATATTCACAGAAAAACAGCCGCACAAGAAAAAAGACCACGCATTGAAAAAGACTTTACAATTTACATGCAGTGTTCGCATGTTTTGGAATATCAATCAATGATCGAGGACCCGTATGTTTTAATGTAAACATAAACAAAAGCACGCAATGCATGCCCCTGACACTCATTAATAGTTATTAAGTTGTCACTTAATTAAGTTTAATTTTATGTATTTTTTGTAGCACTAAAATAAAGAACAGTGCTGGAGAAAGTCATGATGATTATGCTGAAGCCTGTACATCACAATCATTAGTTGATACTGATTCTATTTATGCCTCGTTGTTGTTTGAAGAAATTAACCAATTTGTTGTCAGGCTGGGAAGGTACAGTAAGGGGACTCTTTAGGAAATATTTTGCTCCATAAAACAAAGTTTCTGTGATGATCTTCGAACAGCTGAAGGGGCTATTGACCAAGGTGGGACAAAAAGAGAGTTTTTCACTCTTGGATTGGATGATCAATTCGCAGATTTTCTGCAGCACTGAAATGTGAAAATTCTTGTCATGTAATATATCTTGTCAAACCAATGACTATTATTTCTATTCTGGCCAAGTTATTGACGGGTTCATGGTGGCCCAGCTATTGGGTTTTGTCACCAGCTGTCTGTGATTCCTTAATCTATGGTCCTTGCTTTGTTTCTGTTGATATTAATGATGTATATGCTTTTGAGATAAAAGCTTCACTGATTGAAATGATCAATTTCAAGTCTCTTGATGAAGTAAGACTTTTGCTTAGTAATTCTACTCTGTTTTGGACCGGTAGGTACATTGCAGCCAATGAGCACCTTGGAGGATGTTCCCAAGATTGCTCATGAAACTGCACACTGGTTTTTGGTAGGAAGAGTAAATTGCTCTTTAGAACGTTTTAAAGAAGGTTCATCCACCTTGGGCATACTTAGGTCCATTACAAAAAAAAAATCCTTATACTTTCCGTTCAACATTTTGTTCTTCTTCACAAATTCTGAGTTCTGTTACTTTGTCATCTGTTACTCTGTTCTTAATCTCTCGGAGTGACAATGGGTCAAATAAATGTGAAAAAGAGTCTAATATTATTTCATTTTGGAGTAATTATTTGCAGGATATTGAAGATGGTGTAATTTTTGTAAACTTTAAAATATACTTTTTTTTGCTTCTGGCCCAATCTGGGTGCAAGGACCTTCCACCTCTCGGCTTACAACTTACTCTGAATTTCCTGCACCATCCAGAAATGGATGGCTCATTGTTAAAATTCTCCAAAGCAAATACACGCTTTTGGATGTTGTCATTACCCACCATACATACCCAGTACAAACAATTCAAGGAAGCTGTAACGTTTGCTTTTTTAAACACAAAAGGTTTTGGTGAGCCTTATAAGAAGAAGCTATTTTTGAGATAGAAAATACATTTTTGTTGTCAAATGTTTATTGTTAAGTTGATGAGTGTCAGATATATTTGAGAAATGGCTCGACTAAATACACGTAAATGCCGACAGCATAATAGACTACATGTACCTGAAATCCTAATCCTACCTAAATTACATATACTAATTATAATAATCGAAGCTAAAATATTAATACAACGATAAAGAAATAATTTTCTTCAAAGAAACAGAACTGTTGCTCTTAAATTGTTTTGTGTGATGAAAACTTGTCCTTTTGAGTCACAGTTTTGAGTCATATAGCACTCACAGATCACCAGTTGAGTTAACCATTGCCAGTAGCCCAAAAGTATGTTTAAATGTATATCACATTGCTATAGCAATACAATTGTCTATATTATTACATACATAAAGTTGTGTTTTTTTAATGATGTATTCATTTTTTACCAACAAATACCACTGCTTGATATTTTGTTGATATTGACAGTCTAACCCTTGGTGATTGACACCTCCTGGTAATGGGGTAATGGGTGATCAATTCTTACTGTAACGTGTGTTCCAGTGACCAAATTGCGTGTGTCTTGCACTAAGCCACTGCTCGGAAAATGATGTCAGTATGGCATCACTCAGCTGAGTGATCGTAACTAAAATTAAAATTTGACTAGCTGACCGACAAATTGCAGGCTCAGGTTACTTCTTCACGATGTGACATTTGACCACATGGATAATCAAACTGTTAAGGTATACAAGGGGTTCGATTGTATTTACCTATATAACAAAATTCTCCCTTGTCATAAACCAGAAATCTGTAACAATCTTTGAAGAAGTTCCAAACCCTCTCGAATTGGTGGGCTTTGAAAGTCCACATGTATCGACCACATATTGACAATATTCGAAGCTGCTATCTTCATCTTTCTCCACAAGATGATTTCTTGCATAATTTATTTGGTCTTCAGGAACATTTAAAAGAAGGTTAGCTGTACCACCATGTTCTTGGGGTAATAAATATAAAGCGTTCTGCCTTCCGGAAATAGTATGGTGTCTTGATTTCCTTATCTTGTGAGTGTTCCAATGTTCCATGGTTCTGTCAAGATCGTTTTGAATTACTCGGCAAAACAAAACCATAAACAGTCTCTTTGGAAGCCAGGATCTGTGTTTATGTTTCGTTCTTGGACAAGATCTTTAAGAAAGTTCATCCACCATGTCGTTCGGCTTCGAGGTAGGGATGACCAAAATCCCTCTTCGCTATTATTATGGAAGAAACACTGAATAGCTGCCATGGCACTGTTTTCTGTTCCAAGGTCAGTGTAAACCTGGACAGGGCATCATCCATGTTTTTCTACCCTTCCAGAAAATAAGATGCAATGTTATCAGGATAATTGTTGGAGTGGGTGACTATCAACCAAATAAGTTTACGACTCCAGCCATCAATGCACCTGTGTACAGCAAACCCATAAACCCTTCTCTTCAGCTGGTGAGCCCTACGCATATCACAACCATCTGGGTCAAGTTCTTAAAAGAAGCTGAACAATTACCTGTAGAATTCGGTAACCTTTTCACTTGTAATGTATGCCAAACATACCTCTATCCACCAAGGCATTCGGGTCCATCAAGAAGCGCTTTGATTTCGTTCACAATCAAATCAAATCGTATTCAGCATTTCTCCGGCTAACACCGTATTGTTTTAGACGACGCTGCAAAGTGTTTTACTCATATTTATTCCATGATAGTTAGAAAGAAAGCTGCAAATCTCTTTGTACTCGTAGCCTTTGTACTCATAGCCTGCAAATCTCTTTGTAGCCAAACTAGTACTTAATCAAGTCTTCTTCGCTGTTTTCCTCGTTGTCCGCCATCCTCGATCATAAACCACATATACAAAATAATACTAGCTAGCTTCAGGTAAAAATTTTGTCACAGGTAAAAATTTTGTCAAGAAAAATGTTTGTCATGCAAAATAATTTTGTCACACAAAATAATTTTGTCACACAATATAAAGTCATGTCGTGAGAATAAACGTGTCATAAGAAATAAAGTTGCGTCACTAGAAAAAAAGTTGTATCGTGTGAAAAAAGTGTTTCGTCAAGTTCAAAAAAAAAAATGTTGACATGACACTTGTGGGCCACCGTAAGTCAGAGCATAGTTTGGGAGTTGTTTACTGATTTCTGCAAACTGGAGGGGCATAAACAAGGATAAATCTTTATACAATTTCTTATGGCCTGCATAACGTTTCTCTAAGCGATAGGGCTGTCATAGTTCAGGTTTTTTCCGGTTCGGTTCCGTTTTTTATTTCGGTTCGGTTCAAGGCAACTGTATAATGTAACCATAAATAATGTAAAGTGAGTTAGTAACTTAATAACACATTAAACTCTAATTGCGGTGCCCCCTGCCAAGTTTGGGGCAACGCTTTATATTCTGTGTGTTTGTTCGTTCGTTCGTTCGGAATCAATAGCAAGCATCTACTTCATGTATGCCTATTATTATATGTTGGCGAAGCTTCGGTTATCTATCACACTTTAAACTTCAGCAGCGATTGCTCAAATATTTACTGAATATAAATTCAAAATATGTTGCCGTTCCTGTGTAATTTGATCATATTTCAAGTTGGAATATGGCATTAAAATTTCAACAAGGTTAAGGAAGACCAAGGTTAAGGTAAAAGAAAATCAAGGTATGTTGTTATATAAATATTGAAAAGTGAACTAAACTGACATATTTTCTAGCATATTGTGAGTGCCGATTCTGGTGATTTTAATATTGGCCACTTGCTTTCTATGCCACTGATGCATATATGTCTAATTTGCACATGTACACTTTGAAGTTCAATTATCGGTTCGTTATAAAAACCCGGAAGTAATTTGTTTATGCATTTTTGTGCATTGATTTACCGGTCATTCCTGGCTATGTTTTATCCAGATATACGTTAAATCTGATGGTCATTTCGGAGATTTACTCCATTTATGCAGTATTGTCAAATTCATTAATAATTAATGAGGAATTAAGAAGCAATCAAAACACAATCCCAATTGCAATAAAGATAATCTTTTGCCATTAATTATAGCTTCATTCTCACTTGTGATTATACCTATTGACTAATTCTCATGAGCCACAAAGCATAATGAAATATGTCCTTTAAATATATAATATTTTCTTCACAAAATAATATCTAATATTAGGAAAAATAAAGAAGTGAAATGTTCATACCTCTCACTGTCTCACACTGTACAATTTCATTCTACATGTAATTTGTTGCATGAAGGTTTACCAATTACTTCTATTTTAATTCCAGTCTGGCCTTGATCGGTTCTTACCCGTGTCATATAAAAATAATAGCGTGGAAATTACGTTTAATTAAAATAATAAACTTCCTGATTTTTTATCTCAACCCGATGATTTTGCCCATTTGCAGGTTAGCGTATTGTAATATTATGGAGATTTCAAAATAGACAAATGGTGAAATCTAAATCGATGATATTTTCAATATTGTTTTCTTAAAAAAAAAAGATCCCAAAGTATTAACAAGGAAGAACCATGGCTACAAGGAAGAACCATGGCTGAAATCATGGCTCCTTCTTGAGAACAACAGTTTCCAGTTGGACAGCAACAGCTGCTATGTTAATTCTCTGGTGCAGCTGTTAAGAAACAATCCCAAATTAGTTGACCTACTGATAAGGATACCTGACAAGACACTGGTAGAGCAGTATCTCCTGGACATATTTGTATCTGTTGGAGCCCCAGAAGTGAGAACTACAATATACCTGAGATACGCAGTTGGAAGACAAAGTGACAAAGACTATCAGACAATCTATAAAACAATATCAATGCCTTCATTAATTTAAACCCCAGTTCAAGTTAAGCCATTTTTTTTAACAGCTTTATTGGACATGTCTATATGATATTCTAATAAAAACACATAGATACAAGAAAAAATAAAAGATGGCCCAACATAGTTTGCACGAACGGGACACGGTCCTATGTGAGGTGCAGCCCTACGGTAGGAAAACATACATCATAAAAATACATGAAAGGGGCAATAATACATATATACATATATATATATATACATAAAAGTTTAAGCCCGATGACAGGGGCAGTCAGGCGCGGATTTAGAAGTTAGTTGCATAAATTAGATTTAGCATTTGCAATTCAAAATACCTGTGAATAACAATCCTATTGGATAGGTTTTTTGTTCTGAATTATTCTTAAGAAAAGCATAACCAATAGGGTTGTTCATGAAGTGTCTAATTTATGCGACTAACTTCTAAATCCGCGCCTGGGGGCAGTCGTGCACAAGCGACCATGTGCAGGACATGTGTCTATATCAAAAGTATTATTAAGTAAAGAAAAATATAAGTTAGAAAGAAAACCCTTAAAAGAAGCAGCACTATGGAAAGTATGTATAATGGGGCTAACTTGCAAATAAAGTTCCAGGGTTTAACAAAATTGTGTTAAAATACGAAGCTTGTTGCATTAATAATAATATAATAATAATAATTTACACATTTCAGTAGGGTAGCGCCCTACATATAGTTAAATTAATACAGATAAGTTAAAAAATTAATATACAAGATTGAAAAGGTATATACAGTTAATGTCTAAAATAAAACAAGGAATTTAAGCTATAAAATTTAAAATTATTTTATAGTCATTATAAAGTTTCTTTAAATCATTTACTGATATATTAAGTCTTTGGACCATTTACGCCCTTGTCTATTGAATCCAGATTCACTGCTACACACATGAGGTATACTAAAACAATTATGCACCTCACGGTTGGTGAAATATCGTGTCTCTAAATATCCATCACTATATTCACCTCCACTTCGGTGAATAATTGTGCATGGCAAAGAATAATACATGGATGTGTGGAAATACTGTATGAACTTTATTTTGAGTGTTAACCAGGATATCATGTTTAGCATGATCAGAGGGATAAATTTCATATTTCAAATCACCTGCATGTACTGTTTTGTTTGTTACATATACTGTATATAAAATAATTGTCCTATTGTCATACAAATCAAGGTTCTATTCAGGGGGTTTGAGCGGTGGAAGTTTTTTTTTTGGGGGGGACCCCATTACCCAGCTTCCCGTCCAAAAAAGTTGTGATCAATCAGGTCGTGTACATAAAGTAAACATTCCCAGTCAGTCCAAGACAATATTATGACCAGGAACATGAAGTTAAGTGCTTAAAAATATAATAAGTTCCTTAGAAGTGTGAAGTTGATCGTCCAGGTTGTTGTAGTCTTGAGAAAGACTGTTGTTGGTGACTGACGTTTCGATGGCCTCAGCGGCGGTCATCTTCATAAGTTCCTGGTAGTGTTTTTATTGTTTTATATGACTTTTCCAAACCTTCGGAATGGTGTAAAATTTTCCCCCAAAATGCAGGAAATGTCATTTTAGAGACGGTGGAATGCCCCCGGACCTCTAGATGTTTACACCTTTGGTGCTCACTCCCCCCTTCCCGAATCCTGGCTATGTCCTTGCTTCTCCCCCAAACGAAAAATCCTAGATAGAACCCTGCAAATATAGAGCACTAACCTCTAATGCTTAGCGTGCAAACACTGCACAAGAAAACGCTACATTTTACATAATATAATATTACTATTATAATCTATTACCATAATAATATACAATTTACAGTCAGTGGTGGATTATACCAGTGGGCCTTTCCTACAGGCCCCACACCCTTCCGAAAAAAGAGAAGGAAAAGCAAAAAAAAGAAAGTTTTACTTATAGGCACTCCTTTTATATATCCAATTATTAGTTTTCAAATTGTATATTTCAATAAAGATACACAATTTTAAAAAAGACAGAACACACGTTCAAGTGCATTAAGCAGTTGAAATCCATGTCCAGTTTACATATCCCGCCATACTGAAATCTGCATGCAAGGCATGGTACCCCTTTACCAACAAATCCTAATTTAAACCATATCTGATCATACATCTGAAAATAACATATGCTTTGGTCACTATGTATAGTTGTAAAGTAGGAGAAATAGATCAATCAAATTCACAAAGTTTGTTGTTCAAACAATAATATTAAAGTAATACATACATATATATAGGTAATATTTGGCATTTCACTCGATCAAACTACATGTTGAAAGGATTTATGGTGAAGGAAAATTTCGAGTGTTGGAATACATACATTTTAAGACCAAACCGGGACCAGTTGCGAAAAATGCAACTTCAAGGCCTTCCGGCTGGAATTGAACCCGCGACCCTGCGATGCTAGTGCAGTGCTCTGACCACTGAGCTACGGAAGCCGTTGCCGAGATCCTAGTCACGAGTTCTGTATATATGGTGGTAATGCCGGGATAAGATTCTGGGTATATTATAGGTAATATTTGGCATTTCACTCGATCAAACTACATGTTGAAAGGATTTATGGTGAAGGAAAATTTCGAGTGTTGGAATATGAAATGTACAGTATATATACAACTGAACAACAGAACAATAATATAAAATATATAAATATTTGTTTGTTGGGAAGATATTTGTTTGTTGAAATTGGGCAAGCAAATTTACATATTGTCAAAACCTCCCTTGATACTGACTTCTTATTTGCTAGTCATTTCTCATTAGAATTTCAATGCCACCCCCTTAAAATCCCGGAACCAAGACGACTTGTGATAAACGCAATATTATCCAATTTTTATAAATAAAGGCTAAATATATATTGGTTCTGTACTACTCTCCTGAGTTTTTCATAATCTTGATGCTGTGATGGCCTAATTTCCCAAAAATAATTATCAGAAATCGCCCGAAAAGCAACGTTTTATATTCCATGTGTGAGTTCGTTCGTTCGTTTCGGAAACAATAGCAAGCATCTACTTCATGTAGCCAGATTTTTAACGAACCCCATATGCAGGGCACCGCACTTTAGCTGGTTTTAATATTTTTCAACAACAACAAATATTAAAATAACAAAATGTCCCTTCTCTTAAAGTATTGCTGTCATTTAACTGTTGCTCACATAAAAAAAAATGTTCAAAAATACCAATCGATCAACTTGATCACAGGACAATTGAGCTGTGGAACTTTAAGCCCACTTTGTGTCGCAAGATTGATAATATGAGCAACACATCCCACAGCAAGCCATAATATTCGTTGCATTATCTGTAGTAAGGGAAGGCATTGCACCACAGCACTGATAAGAAGTGCAGATAAATGTTCTGCATAGTTCTGAATAAAATGAGCAGTTACAGTATTGTAACTCTGTGTGCCCGTAAAGTCCACGCATCTGTAGTTACAGCAACAAAATCTGCACCATTGAAACTTTGAGAAACACTTTGTCTCGTCTCCTGGTATAACTTAGGGATAACCTTTTCAGAAAAATGTGACCTACCCGACATGCTATACCTGGGCTCAAGCACATGCTGTGGTGAAGTCATACTCAGCATGACCAAAAATTTCCTGAAAATATATAGTTTTGTTTGCGTTTATTTACTTTATTTGAAATATCTCCTTTGAAATTTGAAGTCGTGCGCATTTCGAAGAGAACAAGTAATAATAGTTAACGCATATTACGCGGATAAAAAATAAATATATATATTATAAATTCCACTCATATTTGCAGCTCCATCTGTGCTATCCTGCTATGCAATCTACCAATGGAATCCCGTTGTTTTCCAGAACACTCTTTAACAGCTAGAATTTTGTTTCACCTACCCCAGAGATGAAGTATATTAAGCTTTATTACATTTACAAGGCCTTTAAATAGTTTTTTAACAAAAATATACAATCGTACTGTAGTCTTATATGATTATTAAAGGTTACATAGTTATTCTGCTATGGACTGTGGTAACTGGTAGTCTGTCTTTTAGTTTTAGGCCCTGTTCAAACGTCGCGTTTTTACATGTAAAATGCGACGTTTGAATCAATTAAATTCTACTTCAGTCGAATATGCGACTGAACTATGGTCGAATATTCGACTGAAGTTCGACTGTTACATGCGCCAATATCATAATTCAAATAAGAGAATCTGGGAACGAAACTGAATGTCACCAATTGAATGCGAACAATTAAATGCGACATTTGAATCAAATCATTGAAATGTTGAATTTGAGTTGACCCAAATATGTATTAGATTCGGTGCATGTAAAATGTGACGTTTGAACAAGGTCTTGGTCATTACTCATTAGTTTCCTACTGAGAGGAGTCAATTTGTCAAAATGGACGATAAAATATACATACTGAGCAAGGAAGTCAAAAATGAAAAGAATAAGCTGCATTATGTAACCGAATCTCTCACATTAATAATTAATTACAGATAATTTAAACAGAACTTTTAATGTTATAGTGTGAAATTAATATTTTCTAGAATTACTTTCTTTTGGATTTTGTCAAATTAACGCAGATATCTATTGTGACAATAGAATCCTCCGATTTTTGTGAAGTACGGCAAACTCTTCCACGACTTTATTGAGTG
Organism: Chrysogorgia sp. JL179-B06; assembly: GCA_035772405.1. Classification (NCBI taxonomy): domain Eukaryota; kingdom Metazoa; phylum Cnidaria; class Anthozoa; order Scleralcyonacea; family Chrysogorgiidae; genus Chrysogorgia; species Chrysogorgia sp. JL179-B06. Next base: position 1,210,292 of record JAYKKM010000078.1, read on the forward strand.
AAAGACTACAAGAGATCTCTCTCTCTATTGAAATGATTGCCAGATCAGTTAGTCTCTCCTCAGTCATTGTTGATCAGAGATAGGTCTTGATCCGTTTGAGCGCCGAAAAGGATCTTTCACATTGCGCTGTGTTCACGGAGATGGTCATGGCAGTCTGAATGAGCTTGAACAATGTTGGAAAAGCATCCTTGAGGGGAACCAACTGCAGGACAACTTCACCGATACTTTCAGCCGGTGGTTGCTTTTTGCCCAACGTACGTTTTGCCATCCTAGCTTCATCATCAACATCTTGCTCATCAAAACCATAGGCTTCTACTAATGGTTTCAGGTGAACTGGATCTAAGAAATGTTGGTCGTTGGGATGACAGACTTGAATTGATCTCATGATCTCATGATTCTTCTCATCGAAACGTTGCCTTAGCTCTGCCAGAAAGGAATCCAGGACCGGAAAATACAAAGAAATTATGTATTCATCGCTGGTTGAAAGACTACTCGATCCTGTAGATTCTAGGATGAGAGAATCTGCAAAACGAGAAGGAGCTCTCCGTTTTCTAAGCTGGCGAGGTGCATGCTGTTCGATATTGTGCAGTTCAGCTACACTATGCACATAGCCGTATCAGTGGCTCCACGCTTTATCATAACGAAACTCTTCAAGAGTTTCTTTGGTAGCCAACACTAAGCCGCTTGCACTCGCCATATCAACTTGAGGACTCTGGAGTTGGTCTGAATGGCTCTTTGTACATGATAGTACCCTGTCAAATATGATTAAGGAGACGAGGAATTTAAAACTCCTAACTTGAAGATACAAACCAGTGGCCACAACTGCTTTATCCTGATCATGACCATCCCCAATTGCTTCCAGAGTTGATAACAACGAATCATAAGTGCGACAAATGGCATTAACTGCACTGTATCGACAAGCCCATCAAGTGTCAGACAATTTCTGCAACTGTAGTGGCTGTTTGTTTGGATGCATCTCTTTCTGTTTCTCCATAAAAATCGCATGCACTTTAGTGCTTGAAATGAATACGTACAGTGGTGCTTCAAGTAGAGAGAAAAACTCGGTTGCATCCAGGATCATATGGCAACAATCTACCAGGACCAAATTCAATGTATGCGCATAGCAGTGGACATAAACGGCCTGTGGTGCACGCTCTTTAAGTCGTGCCTGTACACCCGAGCACTGTCCGCTCATAACAGAGGCTCCGCTCATAACAGAGTATCCCTGAGAAACAATTAATTTTGGATCAAGCAGGTTTTCTTAAAGAGTGTCTGTGATGTATTTGGCCAGACTTTCTGCGGTGAGGCTGGTTGCTTCGACATAGGTTAAAAAAATGTTAATGAACCACTGCAGTTTTCATATCCACATATCTCAAAACAATTGCAAGCTGCTCCTTTTTGCTACAATCTTTTGACTCATCTGCTAACAGAGAAAACACCCCGGCCTCTTTAACATTACTGCATACAGTGTTTCTTGTAGCAGTTCGTTTTGTACTTCAGGTGAAGTGTAAGTGGCATTTTTAGGCCCATTTTGTAGCTTATCTTGAACAACACTCATGACTACCCACTAATGCAATTAATTCAGCGACGTTTCCCTTATTTAGAGATGTTTGAGATTCACGATGTCCTCTGAGGGCTAGATCTTGACGACCACATAAAAGAATGACTTTGGCTATTGTTTTCAGGAAATGTCTGTTATCGGCTATTTGTTGCCTTCGTGCCACATTTAATCTACTATCCACAGAGGTTCCCTGTTCAATATTCTTAGAAAAATCTCTCTGCGATAACATTGCTTGCTTGTGTGTAGTGCAGGTGTTGTGGCGTACCAGTATTCCATCTTTACCAGAAGCATGTTTCAAATCCCAAAATCCAACTCAAGTGAATACTTGTTCTGCTTTTCCACAGCCGGTGGTGAACAAGCGACATGAGTAACAGAAGGAAGCACCTTTCACGCGGGAGTATTCAATCCATGGATATGTTTTATACCATACCGGGTTGAATGACCTGGACCTTACTCCAAATTGCATAGTAGGAAAACACGCAATAATCGGTTGAACTGGAGGCTGATGCGTACCAAGTGCAATGTCACCTGGTGCATCCATTGCAGTGACTATTTCGACAGTATCAGCAACAATTGCAGATTCTTGTGCAGGAGTTTCTCTTGGGTGTTCTAGTTCAGAGGTTGTTTCGAGTTGTTGCACAACAATAACATTTTCTTGAAAATCTGCATGGACTCCTTCAATAAAACCATTAGAACGTTTGTCAGACTCTACATTACTTTGAGTTGGTTCACTTGGTTGACTTTCTTGTTGTGCTGACTCTGTTGTACTGCAGATTGAATTTCTTTTTTTCACTTCAACTTGACAATCAAACACTTGGCCTTGGCTAGAACGTACTGTATACGTTTCATGGTTCATACTATATTTAAAAAAAGTGCAAAAGACGAAACGTTTCCGTAGTTAAGTCCAGAATCGGTCAGGCACAAAACTCACAATACTTATTAACTCGATATACTTACCAAAACTTGGAAGAATGTAGACTCCATTCGAGACTACAAGTACCTAAGTGGCTGAGTAGCCAGCCGAGTGACGGAAGAAATTCAAGATGGCGGAGCGTGGATGTAAATTCTTCAATACCAGTCCTCTCAACGGCCTTCCTTGGTTCCAAGCCCTACATACCGTACATATGTTGCTTCTACTCTCATTCGCATAGCTTACGAGCTTAATTTGAATTTTGAACATTTGTAAGTGTGACAGTTTTTTTTCGCCTTTGTACAGTTCGGTGGTTTGGCCTGTAGTAACACTAGTTCAGATTTTTAAAATTATGAAGATAGTTGCCCGGGTGGGCCCTGGCTTGGCTACGCCACTGGTTGACAATCCCACATCCAGTGGGCTGGTACGAGTGTCATATATTTGCTCGTCAATGCCTTGTATTTGCTTGTAGGTCACTTCCTTATATGGAATACGTACTAGAAGTACATATGAAAAAGGTTGAAAAATCGACAGCAAATCAATCAGGACGAAATATAATATACTGACCCAGTGGAATGGACAATAAGTAAACCATGACCAGAAATCGAGGACAGCCAACGTCTTCACCTGTGGGCTCGTATTCGACTTGAAAAATTCAAGATGGCGGTTCTTTTCTACGAAGAGTTGAACAATTTGAGCACGGCTGATTTCATTGGTGAAAGTAAAAAAAACGTGGCAAATACTATGAGGTTGATAGAATTATCTCCAGAAGAACCCGTAAGCGTAAAGTAAGTCGATTAAAACTACATTATCTGTTTGTTGTGTTCTGTCTTTGGTTCGTCCCAAAATCGTGCACTGTGACTATAATTTACTGTACTCTGTCTCTGGCTAAATATCTGTTGTTATATAATGTTAAAGTACTGTAGAATACATATCAACCAAGCGGACGCGAAGTCCGACCTCAAACCCTGTGCTGTGAGTGACTTACAAAACCACAATTAAAATATTCTACTTTCAAATTTCAGAACGAATATCTTGTTAAATGGAAGGGGTATGGTTCCCTTTCTAACAGTTGGGAACCTGAAGAAAATTTAAATTCACTGGCTGAGGTAGAGATGAATGAAACTTGTTTACATAATATTAAAGCATTGATGGAATGATTGCATTTCAACAAAGCAGTGTTATTGTTATAAATAATTTGTAAATAATGTTGTATACAGTAGGTTGCACCAACAATATCTTGTGTCTACATTTATTATAGAACATTTTCTAAACTAATCCAAATAGAGAGTTAGTGGATGCTGGAATTGATTCCCTTCATGTAGCTATATTGGAAAACTTGGCATCAAAGACTACCTTGCCTACAGTTTATATGTTTCCGGCATGATGTTTTTAATTATTTATTTAATGGAAAAGGCACCAAGTCTCACAATTTTATTTTGTTGGAAAAAGAAGATTTTTCACGTTGTTCACTTCCTAATGAGTGGGATCAGCTTGTGGACAAACTAGGTGATGGTGTAAGGATTACTTTTCCAATAAAAGTAAGACCATTCATATCACAAGGACCCAAAAGCCACACATTCACAGCGGGAAATCAAAGAATGCCCGAGATATAATGTTGAAAAACTGAGTGTGAACTGCCTAAAACAAGCTTTTAGTTTTACATGTACTTGACATTGTTTTACTGTATAGACCTCTTTCAAAATTGCGGCCAATTTAAATATTCCTTTATGTGCATCTAAATTTAGCCTTTATGGCCTCGTTTGTGTGTCAGCAATTCAAAATAATCTTTGTTTCCTAACAAGGTTGTAAAGGCTAATTTATATGCACACAAAATAATATTTAAAATAGCAGCCATTGTGAAAGATTACAAGTGTGAAACTGAAGCAAAGTGTAAACACTTTGGTGTCTTTGGATGTTTGTCCACTTTTACCCATAATTCTTGCGGTCATAACAAAAGAAAATAGCTCATTTGCAATCATTTGTGAGTCAAATTTGGTTTGTTTGTCCGCTTTTTGAGCAATTAAGGTAGCAATAGTGGAAAAAATTACAAATATGAAGAAAAACATTTTTCCATTTTTGAATCTGAGAAATCGTTTCAAGTGATAAAAAAAAATGGAGTTGGAAAAATTGGATAAGGTGGGACAATTGATCAAAGCCTTTCAGGTGCTTTTTCTCAATTCAATTCTGCACCAAAGTTTGCGTTTTTCTCCCGGTAAAACTTCGCCGCGTTTTAATAGTTATCGCTGAAATTTTTGTCGGTTGTTGAAAACATACCCTTTTGTCGGCGATTTTTTATACGTTGCGTGTTTCCGTTTAAAAGATATGAAATATGTTGTGACTCGCATGAAAATCATTATTAAAAATTGAACGAAACAGAATATCAAAAATCGCCGACGCGTTTTTGCTGGTCATTTATCGGAGGTTATAAAAACCATAAATTAAATTCCAAAGGACTTTAACCAAACGAATCCAACACACTTGTTTCTTTCAGTAAATAAAACAATTGAAAAATTCATCAACAATAAAATTAGGTTTTAACACTGTTTTCTATGATCAATTTGCATTAAATTGATGTATAACAAGTTGTGATTGCATTAATAGGGGCGCGATGCAAGGTTTTTTACGACGCAATGCTGGATAACCCAATTGCAACCTTAATAGCAGCCAGACTCTATGCTGTAGTAAACACTTTACCAGCTGATGTGGTTTTGTGGTTACCACACATGTCTATGAGCTGGGAGACTTCAAATCCTGGGTCAAACCACCTCTCGGGGTCTTAAAAATAATTGAGAAAGTGCTGCCTTTTGTACGGTTTCCTCCCAGACATAAATTTTAGACATTTCACTTTTAATCTTCACACTTGTAAATTCCCCTTCTTACATCTGCATGATAAACTTTGTATATAAATTATAATAACTTTGTATATAAATTATAATACCAGTTAATTGGTTATTCAGTACATTGTATATACCTGTATGTCTTACAAAATCTTTATATTCAAGTTTTTGAAGAAAGGTTAACATTTTCAGCCACTATGCCATTTGGCATCCAATTTTGAATTACTATACAAGTACTGTATGTGGTCACTAGTTCCAGCTCGAGCAGAGTATTCAAGCTTGAATACCTAGCCACAGCACAAGAATATTCGAGTGCATACCCTAGCATGGTATTCGAGCTTCATTGTGTGCATATGGGATCTGCCCATGCCGATTGGCTCCAGTTGTGCGTAGCCGCAGTACTAAATAAATGTGACTGGCACAAAATTAGATTCTCTCAACTGTTTTAGCTGAAATGTACTTTATGTAATGGTATCATAGAGTTTTTATTTTGCAGTTGTGAACTGGCAAGAAAGTTGTTTTTTAACGACAAAAAATACGAATAGTCTAATATATGCTGTACCCCATCCAAACACAATTTCAACCACTCACTGACCTTTGGCTTTCACTTTTTGCTCCAGTTAAAGTTTTGTTTTCCTCTTGTTCTTCCTTGTTTCGCCAAGCTCGTGTTCCCAGTACATGTCATCTTGCTTGTTATAGGTCCTCTTTGTACGTTCTCTGTGCTTTAGTTCCCACTGTCTTGCTTCATGTTTCAGAACATCTCCGGGGCCATCCCATTTGTTTGATTTTCTTAAAACAGTACTTCTTGCGACATCGTTATTTTTTCTACACCTTGTCCAGTAAATATCTTGAGCGATTTAAACATTTGGAAAACTGTTCGAATGTGATAAAAGTAGTAATATCCTTATATATATATTTCAATGTGTTTGGGACTGTTTCAATTTCGATGACTTCAAACCCATTCAGGATAATGGTGATTATGATAGTGAAGATAGTTTGAAGGCAATTTTTGGTAGTGATGAATGTGGTGTATGACCGCAAGGCTTGTGGGCAGGACCACGAGGAAATAGATGGAGTTTATGTAATTGTTGATAGTGTGAGAAGTTCATTAAAATACGGTATTATTGGCATACAAGAACTTAACAATTGGCGACGAGGATAGGATCAGTAAGCGTGAGAAATTACACAGGGAAGGAGAAGTGGATACCAGGAATCGTACATGCTCGGACAGGACCTGTTTCATATCGAGTCGAAATTGCACCGAATGTGATATGGAAGAGACACAGAGCAGCTGCTTAGTTCAAGTGTCAAAACAGCTACTGCAGATTCAGTATTGGAAATACCAGTGATGTCCTACGAATCTGTTACAGAAGATAAGACAACACACAAACAACCATGTCAAAGGAATGATGATCCGACATTGCAACCAGCATTGTCCACGCAAGACCAGGACAATTCTGAATCAGAACCAATACCTACAAGGCGTTATCCAGTTCGGATACGACAAGAACCAGAAAGACTATAAATATATATTATATATATATATGATATTTGATTCGGACACGTCACACGTTCATGTTTTGTTGTTACAGCATGTTGCTTCTAACCTAAATAATAGAAAGGGAGGAATGTGGTGTATGACCGCAAGGCCTTGTGGGCAGGACCACGAGGAAATAGATGGAGTTTATGTAATTGTTGATAGTGTGAGAAGTTCATTAGAATACGGTATTATTGGCGTACAAGAACTTAACAATGAAGAAGTAAAGGAGAAAGAAGGTGGAGACGAAGAAAGATGTTTAAATTGGAAGAAGAAGAAAACGAAGACGAGGAAGATGAAGAGGAACACGTATATATACAATGAAAAGACCGATTTTATTCATTCCATCGAAAGATGGCGTGGGGTAAGAGCTCTGTGACGGAAAGTTCTATGATTAATTCTAAAATCAATTTTGGTTTTTATTTGTTAACCTCTCGTGAAAAAATAAAATGGTTTGATTGCGTAAGTATAGATCACATCGGGTGAGGTATGATGGTCGTGTATACTAAAGGTTTTTAGACTTTTTGATATATCTATCTCATGAAATTGACTTTTACGAACACCTTGAATGACCTTCATCTCTGGTCGTAAAACTGGTCATAAAATCACTACAAACTGGTCGTAAAACAAGACCAGGATTCATGACGTATAGATATACAAAATTCACTAAAAACCTCTTGTATATGACCAGGTGCATATCCCCCCTGATTTGATCACTGGTCGTTCTTAACAGGGTGACCACACCTTAAATATGGGACTGGACTGTGCTCTGATTGGTCAATCCAAATCATTCTTGATTCTGATTGGCTAAGAGCTGGGTCCAGTCCCAAACACATTGAAATATATATATATAGCAATTATTCACCGAAGTGGAGGTGATATAGCATAGGTTTTAGCATATACCTGGGAGGTGAATAGCAAACTCGAAAACTTTTTTTTATTGTTGTGACAAAAAATTAGCAAAAATTCGATTTACACTTTAATATTTCGTGTGTGATAATGCGCGAGAAACGTCACATGACAACATCATGCGAATCGTGTCCGATGAAAGGCAACGAAAATTTGGGTTTCTTTTTCGATCGCTGCAAGTACATCTTCACAAGTCTTAAAGCTCGTGCTGAACACTGTCACTGCCATGGCTGCTTGGAAGTTTTACATTGAAGTTGAAATTGCAGTTATGAAATGTACCACCAGAAACGAAGCCATGAACGATGGAATCCCCAAGACATTTATATCTCTGGAAGCATTTGATGTGGTTGGGTTTGAAAGACCAGCACTGAAAGATGAAACAGCTGTCGTTTTTGTCACACTTTGATCTTCGATAGGGCTGCCCGCGCCAAGAAAGTTGGAAATTTCGTTCGACATCGCTTTGAACTGCTGAAATGTCGGCGTGTCGCTGTAACTCTAGATGCTGGCTTTGCTTTGATGACCGGTGATCGCCTTTATATGTCGACTCTCGAAGTTTGAAGCAGATAAAACAGTCACTGTGGTGGCTCTGATCGAGTGATTTGTCAAAAATGGATTAATTCCAGCTCTTGAGGTCATGCCACGCAACATGTTTCCCATTGTGTTGTGGCTGACAGGAATAGAGCAATACCAAACTGAATCTTTAGCAGGATTGAATGATTCACATGGATTTCTGGGCTTTTGGAAAAGATTGCTAGAAGCAGGATTCAGATGAGAAAGATATTTATTAACGATTTGGAATGGACAGCGTTTGGAGCCAGGTTTTTCGAAAATTTTACCGTTGGACAAATCTTCTTTGTCGTCGAGGCCTCCCTGGTGGTTTTTTGTTGGCAAATTTGCCCCTCGCTCCCTACTTACTTCGAAGTACGCCTCACCAGTAGGCGTTTTCCTCTGAACAAGCATATTTTTCTGCATGGTATGTTGGTTTTCTCTCCCTCTCTTGCCCAAGAACATGAATGAAAAACCATGAACAGGTGATGAAAAACCATGCCGTTTGCTGTAATTTGTCAGGATTGAGAGTGTCAACTTCAACTAGCTCGCCTTCTTCGTACAGCTTCTCAAAGACTTCTTTGGTCAATGGTTGTTTGTGGACAGTTCGTGCAATTTCGCCTTTTTATTAAGGGTTTTAAGAAAATTGCTCAGACTTTTATTTGCTTCTGAAAACTGGGCATCTGCAACTATCGAAAACGGTTTGCTGAATGGTGGACTTCTCAAATGGCGATCCAACGCGGCTCGAATTGCGGTAAGCGACTTATTATTGTAGTAGCTTCCGTCACGTTTTCTCGCTGAGAGATAAAACCTTTGAAGGCATTTGTTTAATTCTTGAGCAGACATTTCTTCCAAAGGAATTCTAAATTGTTGTTGCTGTTGAAACCATTCTGTAAAACATTATTCGTTTGTAAACAAGTAATTACTTTTTAAATTAATTTTACGTAAGCTTGGCCCGCTCGTTATTTGTAAACAAAACAGTAAGTTCGAGCAAATTTTTGTCCCATTATACAGCTGAAAAAAGTAAAAGAAATACATACCTCTAAACACTGTAATGCCAAACTTTGTTGCTTTTTGATATTGTCCGGCACAGCACCCTCGTTAATTTAAAAAATTTCTTCAGTAACTGAAACAAAACGGGAAGCCATTTTGTTTTGCTCGGAGGTGAATAGTGCAGGATATTCCGAGATAGAGGAGCCAATCAAATTGCGTGAAAAGCACTATTCACCTCCCAGGTATATGCTAAATAAGGATACTACTATAAACCATAGCATGCATATAAGTTATCACATTTGCTTTCTTGTACCCAATGGCTTGATCCCGTAATGATATAAAAAGGTTGACCCATTCCTGCGCTTTAAGAAAGTAGTCGGCTATCATCTCTTCTGAGGGTGCTTTACAGGTAACAATAGCATATATGGTTGAAAATTTTTGCCAGATAATTTTTACTTTGTTTTCAGAAGCAGGCTGAGTCAAACCATCAAATTTCTCAGGGAGCTCTTTGAGTAGTTTTTTCTTGTCTGTACCAAGAAGACTAGTGACGTCATACATGCCAGAACCTTAGCCATCAGCATTCATTTTCTCCCATATATTGAATGTCACTCCACATGATCTGATCACTTTTATAAGATGAGTTACATGCAGGCTTTGGTACTCACTCTTTTTCTTATTCCAATTATCATTTTTGTCCCACTGTATAGCAGCTTGGACTAAATTCCCAATTAATACATCCATAATCCTTAGTAATAAATGCAACTCATCCAATATGACATAGTTCAATGTCCAAAATGGTTTTGTTCACACAACAGTAATTTACTCTTGTTTTTTTGCCTGCTAAATTATACATCCCCTCTAAAGTCCTTCAGAGGTGGTGAGTTATAATGATCCAAATCATGATTCATGTTCCACCTCTCATCTTTGTGAACTGTACACCATACACATGCATGGTTTGATGTCGTGCCACTGAGGCCCATCATCAGTAGGATAAATTTGTAATCGGCACCCAAAAAAATTATAGGTTGATGGTGCCTCCATCCACATCTATCTTTCTCTCTGCCACTACATTAATATCCCTGAAGACATCTTTGATGGATTCTTGCAATGTGTCATAGTCCTCCTTACCCTTAACTACAGCAATAGTGCGATTCTCCTCTGATGCTTCAATCAGGGCAAAAGTCATCAAAATATAATTAGCACATCTTGTCATCTTAGCTACATCTCCTGAAATTTTCACTCTTAGAGGTACACATTCACTTAATATGTTTGGATGACTCATTACAAGAGTCTGTACTCTTTCTTTTAGCAATTCCTTGAATGAAACTTGGGCCCTCTTGGGCCTGGAGTTGAACTTATGTGACACATTTTGTTCAATTGGTCCCTTCTCTGCTTGACTAGGTAAGACTTTGGCAAGCCATTTACCACCATTGACATCTCATGATAAAAACTATCACCAACACAAAACCTGTCGAGCAGAAAAAGGACATTTTCCACCTTATCATCAGAGATTGCATTAAAACCATGGTCATTTGTTGGGTCACTATTTTTGTTCGGTACCACCAAATTATGCTTGACACCAGATTTAAGTTCACTCACGATTATATTTTCCACTTCCAGGCCAAATGATGTAGAAAACCACAAAGCAACATTTGCTCGAGATAAATGATGTTCTTGACTTCTTTCTTACCTCAGAAATATATTTTCCTTTGTGTTGGAGGCCCTGGGACTTTTTTTCTTGTGTGTCAATGTAATTTAGAAGTTCTTCATTTTTTGAGCGAAGTTCGGAAATTTCTTTGTTTTTTTCATTCACAGCTATTTCCATCTCACCATATAATTTCTGCAGATCTGATTTCAGATTTGTACAGTTGTTCTTCCATTCTTCCAGCTCGTCATAAACCAGTTGGCTTTCGTGTTGAAGATCTGTGAAAGAGATGGTTTGTTTCTTCTGGCAACTAGTTCCTTTCTCTTCCTACCTCTGGTATTACAATACTCCACATGAACCTTACTTGCTATACGTTGAAGGGATTTGTTTACTTCAGATCGGATGTCATCATCACATCGAATGGCAAACGAATGCCCAGGAATTGCATATTCTAGCAATTCGGGAAATGTATAGTTATGTACACTTGTTGTTTCTTGACCATCCAGAGGATGTATACAGAAAGGCTGAAGAGGCTTCTTGAGCACTACTAAATAGTCGTATATAAAAGATTAAAACTTACCCACTATTGAGAGCTTGGCATAGCCTTGTAGGGATATCCACAGCAAATATTATATTCCTTGTTGTAGTTTTACCAGCATATGCTAATGAGGAGCTTTCAATGGACAATTTCGATTGCAAATAGGTATCTAATTGACCCAACGGTGGAACATCAGACATTTTAAAGACAATATTAAACAAGATACACGCAAATTTACTAATAACAGGCTCTTAATTTTTGAAATTCCAGAAGGATTATTCGGCAAGGCAGTTCAGTTTACAAGACAAAATTTACATTTGCTGCGCCAAACAGGGGCAGATCCAGACCAGTGCAAGTAGTTTCCGGAAACTAGTCAGATGTTGATGAACGAAAGATAAAAAATACTCTTAAATATTTTTAATAGTATATGCGCCCGACTTTTACTACCGGCGCACAGCGCCGTGGAAACCTCCCTTCTAAACTATGCATGCATGCAGCATGCATACAAAGCATGCATACAAAGCATGCATGCTTCACATGCATGCATGTAGGGGTTGTATAATTCTGCATAAGGTTGCATGCTTGCATAAGTTGCATGCATGCATAGGTTGCATGCAAAAATTTCATGTATGTATATTTTTAGCAATCGTAAAAATTGAAATCTTCCCATCATTCAGAAACACAAAAACTGATTCAATGGCAAATTATTTAATTTCAAATTTATTAAACCCTACCTAAATGATGACAACATTTAAAATATAAACCATTTGTATACGAAGTGCTAAAATATAGATTACATGCACAATCACAACCTGATTTGTATTGTTTTCAAATTGCCAAATCACTTTAAAACTTATAAAATGCCTTAGGCAGTGTAGAAATACAAATCAAATTTCTAAAAAGTTTGGTGTACTACAGAAATAGCATGTAATTGTCTAACGTTTCGAGTGAAGGGCCTTCACTCGAAATGTTAGACAACTTACATGCTATTTCACTAGTACAACAACCTTTTTAGATACTTTAAAACATAGTTAATAATATAATCTTTTCAACCACCAGGTTTCATTTATTTTGATATTCATATATTACTTACTAAACTGAAAATCTTAAGTGACTTAATTAAAGTAATTTGTAATAAAGGCAGATTAGTAAAATTAAATAAGTGTCAAATGTCAATTTTCACCAAACATGGCATTGTCTCGGTCTGTTGCATGGCGCCTCTTCTAGATTCAATGGCCACTTGCCCAATCACTCTGTTAACATCAGGATAGCATTTGAAACATTTGTCCTAAGAAACCTTTAAAAAATAGGTACGCAATGCGTACATGCGTCTACGTTTGGGATGGGGCATAAGATAGTACGGTGGCCCATAGGGGACATGCTGCAAATTATATAATTGCTGCAATTTTATATTTGTTGCTGCGATTTTATATTTGTTGCTGCGATTTTATATTTGTTGCTGCAATTTTATACTGCATTGCTGCAATTTTATATTGTGTTGCTGCAATTTTATATTGCATTGCTGCAATTTTATTCTTCGTTGCTGCAATTTTATTATTCGTTGCTGCAATTTTATATTGCGTTGCTGCAATTTTATTCTTCGTTGCTGCAATTTTATATTGTGTTGCTGCAATTTTATTCTTCGTTGCTGCAATTTTATATTGCGTTGCTGCAATTTTAATCTTCGTTGCTGCAATTTATATTGCATAAAAACAGTACATGAAGTACAAAACAATATTTGTTTCAATGATGCCGATTTGTTCGCGGGCTCTGAAGCATGAGTGATTTATGCAACCTGGACACAGAATAGATATCCTGGATCTCTATGCTGCTTTATACAACATGTTTTGCTCAGGTTGTGGAAAATCGTGCATCGCAAATGCCAAATTTTGCCATCATTGTGGGAAAGAAGTTTCAGGAGACAAAGGATCTAGATCTTCCACCACATCGCCAGAAACTGGTTGTGCAAGTGGTGGTATAGGGAGAGGCGTAACATCGTTTGATGCGTTTCGTGCACGTAAACAAGAAGAGCGATCAAAGTTTTTCAAGACTGGTGGGACAAAGGCAAAAAAATCCAAAGTTGATGAAACTAAAGAACCAAATGAAGTAAAGATAAATGTTGGAATAATGATTATGAGAGATGAGAAGCTATCGATTAAAAGAGGCACTACGCTCCCTTTGACTGTGGCTCCGTCCATTACGTATCAGGAACTGCTGACAAAAGCCGTTTACAAACATAGCAGATTCAATAACAACTTAGTCAATCGTGATAACACATACCGCATTTTGTATGCAGATACCAAAGAAGCAATAACAATTCCTGGTACCCAAGACCCGTTTACCTTGAAAAGATACAAAGACGAGATTGATAAACCATACTCCCGGATAACATTTTTTCTGTGCTCCTCGAGTGACTACTTGGACAACACAAACGGTGGTAATCAAAGTGACTTTTCAGATGATGATGAGCTGAAATATTCCATCAACTCCAAGTCATCAACTGCTCACAACAGTGGATTAATAGGCGACAAGTCAGCCGTCAGTAGATACCCCCCCCACCATAAGGACCAAAGGGATGCCGCCTCGTTAAAAAGTCATTAAGACGGATCACTTTTGGGTGATTAACGGATAGACTAACTTGAACCTCATTGGTGAATTTTCAGTCGGACCTCTGCGAAGACATCTCCCTCTTCTTCGCGCGTTTTCCGAGGCAGAACAAAGAGCGTTGCGTACAAAAAGTAATTAGTATTGTTAGCGTGACGAACGTGTAGCACATGTGAGGGACGGAAGTAATTACCTCTAAGCCTCTTTCACCTTTACGATCCCTAACCCTAGTCTCGTGTACCTTTGGGACCCCCATCGTATGCTGTCTCTGTGTTGCGAACGAAAGTAAGCCTCGTAGACACCTAATCCCATTCCACCTTCATAACCCTAAATTTAATATTTGGAATATCACCGATTTCAATTCCGACTCCTTGACTCTCATTGGGAGTCGTGCGATTGCCTAAGCGTTCGTTTGAACCTATATGTCTTCGTTCGAATGAACCTGTGTTTTCACAGCATCTATAATACAAAGAGTTGAGCCCTAATAATTTTGGCCGTATTACGGCTTATCTGGCTTTAGTGTACACAATTCCTATGATGAAGAAACACTTCGGGAAACAGTTCGAAGAACTGTTCAAGATCTCAAACATATTGAAAAAATATAAAGTTAATCGTCTTGGTTAAACTGGATGACTCGGCTATTTTATGACGCCGTTGTCATGATGTATATTCACGTTGTTAAGGTTAAGATTTGCATACATGTTCATGAATTTGGCCGAATTATCGCTAATTATCTCGCGTTAGTGTACGGGATTCCAATGGGGGAAGAAACCCTTCGGGAAACAGTGTGAAGAACTGTTCAAGATCTCAAACGCATCGACATAGTTAGTTTTGGCGCAAAGTATTCTGAAGAAACCATTCGCAAAATGATCAGGAATTACAAAATAAGGATTCCTGGCAGAAGAGGTATTATATCTAAGAGTTTTAAGTTGGTTGAACGGCTTTACTTCATAGAGAACGACGGAGCGATATAAAGCAGACTAACTCTAGCGGCTTGAATAAATGTGTTCACCTGATCTTAGATAAAAGCGTGGGAGCCATTAAGTGTAATTAAAGGGTGTTTGATAGCATAAGCGTTCAAATTGGCAGAAATAACTTACCGAGTAATAATTTCGGGGGAATTAGCACTTATCGAACCTTCGTTTATCGATTAAGCGATTCCTGTGTCGAAGAAACACTTTGGGAATCAGTGTGAACAACTGTTGGCATTGCTTTCAAAGCGTTACTAGGCCAATTTATGCTACGGCCGATATTTGCATATTTCGCCTGAAAGCATGTGTTTACACTGGCACTTATGGAGATGTATAAAACCTTATTAATACATGACACAAATATAGAGTTAAAAAATATTTATATCACTAGTTACTTTTCAACGTTTACTTTAACGGGGCCTATACCTAACAGAAACTAATTAGTATTTTTAGCACGAAGTAAGAGCCCCATTTTGACTATTTGCGATATTCGCCTATTTGCGTATAGCATTTGAGGAAATTTCTAGCGGGGAATTCAAAATAGGGCTTTTTGGCAATGTTTAAAGACAGTATCTCGGACACGAATGGACAAAATCGAAAACCGTAAAAGAACTAATCAGCTATTTTTGCGTCCTCTATACAGAGAGAACTAAAATTTATGGAGGGTTTATATGATCGAGCTTTAAATTTGGCTGACTCAGTTCATTTTCAAAGTTATTGTGTACCTAAAAACCTGTGTAGAGGGACATCAAAGATTGTTCAACGGTATAAGTGTCCAAATAGATGGATTAAATCTTTAACGCGTTTATGATGAAATGAAACCTAGCGACTTTAACGTATAACCTAAAGGATTCTCTTGACGAAGAGAAGCCGTACGAAGAACGAATTTTGAATTGTCAAACGAAGCGATGGTTGAGTGCTCACTTGGACAATAGCCCGTGGGTCGTTAAGAGGCATTAGTGGTGCAACTCACAAATATTTGCATGTCTTGGGAATATTTAATTGTTTTGAGGGTACACACTAGGATATTTATGGGTAAACCGGCATTAGTCAATATGGGATAATTAGGGATATTTATCATCCATGACTTCGATGTGAGGCGTTCTTAACACTAATTAAGTATTCCCTCGTAGACTCCTAACTCTAACCTCTTCAAAACATTCATTTGCCTGCAAGCGAAATAAAACTTTATCAAAATTGCTTTTCTGGATGCAATCGAAATACTGAGAACTTTAACGTGGTTGCTAAGGTTTATTTGGCTGAATCAGACCATTCGAGAAGCCAAAGCTAGGCGGTTCTCAGTGTTGCGAACGAAAGTAATTAGCGTTAAGAACGCCTCACATCCCGTGTAGACTCCTAACCCTATTCCACGTTCATAACTCTAAATTTAATTATATTTGGAATATCACCGATTCCAATTCCGACTCCTTGACTCTCATCAGGAGTTGTGCGATTGCTTAAGTCTTCGACTGCACCTATATATCTGTCTCCGCGTTCGACTGAACCTAGTGTGTTTTCGCCACATCTATACAAAGAGATGAACCCTAATAATGTTTTGCCGTATTATGGCTTATCTCGCTTTAGTGTACACAATTCCTATGATGAAGAAACACTTCGGGAAACAGTGCGAAGAACTGTTCAAGATCTCACACATATTGACTTGGAAAAAATATAAATTTAAACGGCATTGCGTTACAGCGTTGTTATGCTAATGCTTATTGAGATTAGCAAACCATTTGTCGGACTTTCACCAACTACCCTCGGAAGAAAGGCAATCTATAAATTGTCAGGCGAGTGATGAAAATACATTTTAATTTCATTTTATTCCCTAATACACATTACGTGTTGTTACAGCAGTCACTAAAATTAATATGCATGGTAAGAATGTTTAGTCCCTAATTCCATATAGCAAGTCCCTCGACTGTTCGAATAATAACGCTACAAAATCATCGGCTTCTCTGTCAAACATTAATTCGCTTTTCCTTCTTTTTTTCTCTCGCTGCATATTGGCGTAGCTGGTTAACCAATATGATATCTTGTCGTTACGATAGGAACTGCATTTCTCATTAGGATTCCAAGGCTGTATCGTTTCTTCTTTAGCTTTTGTAACCATTTTCTGCAGTGTTTTTCTTGCCTTTAGTTTTAGGATTGTGTGTGCCCGAAGTAATTGCGTGTTTAAATCGTCGTCTTTTCGGTTCTCCACAAGTTGATGATCTCGTATATAAAGTCGAAGGTTCATTGCCCGTCTCCATTCTTTATTTTCTCCGTCACAGAACCAAAATGTGCCATTCTTCGTTGTTGATGTAGAAGCGGGTTTTCCACGAAGACACTTCATTGCGGTGATGTTACGCTGAAGAGAATCAGTACTCGAATGGAACGACGCTGTATTTACTCTACGGTTACAGAACTGTTAATCGCCCCATATGCCCCACAAAACACACCAAATGGCCCTCGTGGCCCTGTCGCGGCCCTGTGGCCCGTTTGAGAAATATACCCACTATCCCCGCTCACCTCCATGAATACCTCTCCCTCACAATTCACCCCTCAAATCGCCATATAGCCGAACTTGTGACCCGCTGCATGCGAAGTTAAAGTAGATTTAAAAGTTAAAGCAAAGTTAAAGTAAAGTTAAAGTTAAAAGTTAAAGTTAAAAGTTAAAGTAAAGTTAAAAGTTAAAAGTCAACGCAAAGTTAAAGTTAAAAGTTAAAGCAAAGTTAAAGTTAAAAGTTAAAGCAAAGTTAAAGTTAAAGTGAACATAAAGTTAAAGTAAAGTTAAAAGTTAGAGTAAACATAAAGTTAAAGTAAAGTTAAAAGTTAAAGCAAAGTTAAATGTTAAAGTAAAGTTAAAAGTTAATGTAAAGTTAAAGGTCAACGCAAAGTTAAAGTTAAAAGTCAACGCAAAGTTAAAGTTAAAAGTTAAAGCAAAGTTAAAGTAAAGTTAAAAGTTAAAGTAAAGTTAAAAGTTAAAGTAAACATAAAGTTAAAGTAAAGTTAAAAGTTAAAAGTTAAAGTAAACATAAAGTTAAAGTTAAAAGTTACAGCAAAGTTAAAAGTTAAAGTGAAGTTAAAGTAATACCTCTCAGTAATCGCCATATATATCCGAAATTGTGACCCGCTGCATGCGAAGTTAAAGTAAATTTAAAAGTTAAAAGTTAAAGCACAGTTAAAGTAAAGTTAAAGAAAAGTTAAAGTAAAGTTAGAAGTTAAAGTTAAAAGTTAAAGTAAATTTAAAGTTAAAGTTAAAAGTTTAAACTGCTACGACTGCTACCTCTAGAGGACTGCTACCTCTGTCCTATACTGGCACGAGTACCTGGACTTAGTATACATTTTTAAAGCATTAGTTGGTTCATGTGACTCTTACATTTCTATTAATTCCTCCAGCCGTGTACAAGACGTACAAACCGATCAAATGAATTTGTTTTAAATATCCCTAAAGTGAATAGCGTAACTTTTCAGAACAGTTTCTACTGTAGATCCCCTAGGATATTATTCAACTCTCTACCATCACATCTGCGAGACGTAAGCCTGCTGGAAAAATTTGGCATTGCTTGGGTATAACTCTTTGGCTATTGATGTCAACTGAATAGTTTAATTTACTACATAACATTTATACGATAAGTTTACAAAATGGCCCTGAGGGCCTTTTTCGTGGCCCTTTGGCCCTTTGTCTGGCGATACATCCTTCAAAATGGCCCTGGGGGCCTTTTCCTTCAAAATGGCCCTGGGGGCCTTTTTCGTGGCCCTGTGGCCCGTTTGAGAAATATACCTACTATCCCCGCTCACCTCCATGAATACCTCTCCCTCACAATTCACCCATCCACCCCTCAAATCGCCATATATAGCCGAAATTGTGACCCGCTGCATGCGAAGTTAAAGTAAATTTAAAAGTTAAAATTAAAAGTTAAAGCAAAGTTAAAGTAAAGTTAAAGAAAAGTTAAAGTAAAGTTAGAAGTTAAAAGTTAAAGTTAAAGTGAACATAAAGTTAAAGTAAAGTTAAAAGTTAGAGTAAACATAAAGTTAAAGTAAAGTTAAAAGTTAAAGCAAAGTTAAATGTTAAAGTAAAGTTAAAAGTTAATGTAAAGTTAAAAGTTAAAGTAAAGTTAAAAGTTAAAGTAAACATAAAGTTAAAGTAAAGTTAAAAGTTAAAGTTAAAAGTTAAAGTAAAGTTACAGCAAATTTAAAAGTTTAGAAAAAAAAATAACAGCACATTTTACCAAGAAGACTAGATAGGGGATGACACAGGTGACATTTTACACATACGGTTTTAAAGGTTTGCGGAATTTGGTTGTGTTTTAGCAGTTCAGATTTGAATTGTCCAATAGAAAGGTTAACATCTTGCAGATGTGGTAGAGAGTTGAATATCCAAGGGTTCTACAGTAGAAACTGTTCTGAAAAGTTACGCTATTCACTTTAGGGATATTTAAAAACAAATTGATTTGATCGGTTTGTACGTCTTGTGGATATTTAAAACAAATTCATTTGATCGGTTTGTACGTCTTGTAACACGGCTGGAGGAATTAATAGAAATGTAAGAGTCACATGAACCAACTAATGCTTTAAAAATGTATACTAAGTCCAGGTACTCGTGCCAGTAGGACAGAGGTAGCAGTCCTCTAGAGGTAGCAGTCGTAGCAGTTTAAACTTTTAACTTTAACTTTAACTTTTAACTTTACTTTAACTTTATGTTTACTTTAACTTTTAACTTTACTTTAACTTTTAACTTTACATTAACTTTTAACTTTACTTTAACATTTAACTTTGCTTTAACTTTTAACTTTACTTTAACTTTATGTTTACTCTAACTTTTAACTTTACTTTAACTTTATGTTCACTTTAACTTTAACTTTTAACTTCTAACTTTACTTTAACTTTTCTTTAACTTTACTTTAACTTTGCTTTAACTTTTAATTTTAACTTTTAAATTTACTTTAACTTCGCATGCAGCGGGTCACAATTTCGGCTATATATGGCGATTTGAGGGGTGGATGGGTGAATTGTGAGGGAGAGGTATTCATGGAGGTGAGCGGGGATAGTAGGTATATTTCTCAAACGGGCCACAGGGCCACGAAAAAGGCCCCCAGGGCCATTTTGAAGGATGTATCGCCAGACAAAGGGCCAAAGGGCCACGAAAAAGGCCCTCAGGGCCATTTTGTAAACTTATCGTATAAATGTTATGTAGTAAATTAAACTATTCAGTTGACATCAATAGCCAAACAGTTATACCCAAGCAATGCCAAATTTTTCCAGCAGGCTTACGTCTCGCAGATGTGATGGTAGAGAGTTGAATAATATCCTAGGGGATCTACAGTAGAAACTGTTCTGAAAAGTTACGCTATTCACTTTAGGGATATTTAAAACAAATTCATTTGATCGGTTTGTACGTCTTGTACACGGCTGGAGGAATTAATAGAAATGTAAGAGTCACATGAACCAACTAATGCTTTAAAAATGTATACTAAGTCCAGGTACTCGTGCCAGTATAGGACAGAGGTAGCAGTCCTCTAGAGGTAGCAGTCGTAGCAGTTTAAACTTTTAACTTTAACTTTAAATTTACTTTAACTTTTAACTTTAACTTCTAACTTTACTTTAACTTTACTTTAACTGTGCTTTAACTTTTAACTTTTAAATTTACTTTAACTTCGCATGCAGCGGGTCACAATTTCGGATATATATGGCGATTACTGAGAGGTATTACTTTAACTTCACTTTAACTTTTAACTTTGCTGTAACTTTTAACTTTAACTTTATGTTTACTTTAACTTTTAACTTTTAACTTTACTTTAACTTTATGTTTACTTTAACTTTTAACTTTACTTTAACTTTTAACTTTACTTTAACTTTGCTTTAACTTTTAACTTTAACTTTGCGTTGACTTTTAACTTTAACTTTGCGTTGACCTTTAACTTTACATTAACTTTTAACTTTACTTTAACATTTAACTTTGCTTAAACTTTTAACTTTACTTTAACTTTATGTTTACTCTAACTTTTAACTTTACTTTAACTTTATGTTCACTTTAACTTTAACTTTGCTTTAACTTTTAACTTTAACTTTGCTTTAACTTTTAACTTTAACTTTGCGTTGACTTTTAACTTTTAACTTTACTTTAACTTTTAACTTTAACTTTTAACTTTAACTTTACTTTAACTTTGCTTTAACTTTTAACTTTTAAATCTACTTTAACTTCGCATGCAGCGGGTCACAAGTTCGGCTATATGGCGATTTGAGGGGTGAATTGTGAGGGAGAGGTATTCATGGAGGTGAGCGGGGATAGTGGGTATATTTCTCAAACGGGCCACAGGGCCGCGAAAAAGGCCCTCCGGGCCATTTGGTGTGTTTTGTGGGGCATATTGGGCGATTAACAGTTCTGTAACCGTAGAGCAAATACAGCGTCGTTCCATTCGAGTACTGATTCTCTTCAGCGTAACATCACCGCAATGAAGTGTCTTCGTGGAAAACCCGCTTCTACATCAACAACGAAGAATGGCACATTTTGGTTCTGTGACGGAGAAAATAAAGAATGGAGACGGGCAATGAACCTTCGACTTTATATACGAGATCATCAACTTGTGGAGAACCGAAAAGACGACGATTTAAACACGCAATTACTTCGGGCACACACAATCCTAAAACTAAAGGCAAGAAAAACACTGCAGAAAATGGTTACAAAAGCTAAAGAAGAAACGATACAGCCTTGGAATCCTAATGAGAAATGCAGTTCCTATCGTAACGACAAGATATCATATTGGTTAACCAGCTACGCCAATATGCAGCGAGAGAAAAAAAGAAGGAAAAGCGAATTAATGTTTGACAGAGAAGCCGATGATTTTGTAGCGTTATTATTCGAACAGTCGAGGGACTTGCTATATGGAATTAGGGACTAAACATTCTTACCATGCATATTAATTTTAGTGACTGCTGTAACAACACGTAATGTGTATTAGGGAATAAAATGAAATTAAAATGTATTTTCATCACTCGCCTGACAATTTATAGATTGCCTTTCTTCCGAGGGTAGTTGGTGAAAGTCCGACAAATGGTTTGCTAATCTCAATAAGCATTAGCATAACAACGCTGTAACGCAATGCCGTTTAAATTTATATTTTTTCCAAGTCAATATGTGTGAGATCTTGAACAGTTCTTCGCACTGTTTCCCGAAGTGTTTCTTCATCATAGGAATTGTGTACACTAAAGCGAGATAAGCCATAATACGGCAAAACATTATTAGGGTTCATCTCTTTGTATAGATGTGGCGAAAACACACTAGGTTCAGTCGAACGCGGAGACAGACATATAGGTGCAGTCGAAGACTTAAGCAATCGCACAACTCCTGATGAGAGTCAAGGAGTCGGAATTGGAATCGGTGATATTCCAAATATAATTAAATTTAGAGTTATGAACGTGGAATAGGGTTAGGAGTCTACACGGGATGTGAGGCGTTCTTAACGCTAATTACTTTCGTTCGCAACACTGAGAACCGCCTAGCTTTGGCTTCTCGAATGGTCTGATTCAGCCAAATAAACCTTAGCAACCACGTTAAAGTTCTCAGTATTTCGATTGCATCCAGAAAAGCAATTTTGATAAAGTTTTATTTCGCTTGCAGGCAAATGAATGTTTTGAAGAGGTTAGAGTTAGGAGTCTACGAGGGAATACTTAATTAGTGTTAAGAACGCCTCACATCGAAGTCATGGATGATAAATATCCCTAATTATCCCATATTGACTAATGCCGGTTTACCCATAAATATCCTAGTGTGTACCCTCAAAACAATTAAATATTCCCAAGACATGCAAATATTTGTGAGTTGCACCACTAATGCCTCTTAACGACCCACGGGCTATTGTCCAAGTGAGCACTCAACCATCGCTTCGTTTGACAATTCAAAATTCGTTCTTCGTACGGCTTCTCTTCGTCAAGAGAATCCTTTAGGTTATACGTTAAAGTCGCTAGGTTTCATTTCATCATAAACGCGTTAAAGATTTAATCCATCTATTTGGACACTTATACCGTTGAACAATCTTTGATGTCCCTCTACACAGGTTTTTAGGTACACAATAACTTTGAAAATGAACTGAGTCAGCCAAATTTAAAGCTCGATCATATAAACCCTCCATAAATTTTAGTTCTCTCTGTATAGAGGACGCAAAAATAGCTGATTAGTTCTTTTACGGTTTTCGATTTTGTCCATTCGTGTCCGAGATACTGTCTTTAAACATTGCCAAAAAGCCCTATTTTGAATTCCCCGCTAGAAATTTCCTCATGCTATACGCAAATAGGCGAATATCGCAAATAGTCAAAATGGGGCTCTTACTTCGTGCTAAAAATACTAATTAGTTTCTCTTAGGTATATGCCCCGTTAAAGTAAACGTTGAAAAGTAACTGATATAAATATTTTTTAACTCTATATTTGTGTCATGTATTAATAAGGTTTTATATATCTCCATAAGTGCCCTTGTAAACACATGCTTTCAGGCGAAATATGCAAATATCGGCCGTAGCATAAATTGGCCTAGTAACGCTTTGAAAGCAATGGCAACAGTTGTTCACACTGCTTCCCAAAGTGTTTCTTCGACACAGGAATCGCTTAATCGATAAACGAAGGTTCGATAAGTGATAATTCCCCCGAAATTATTACTCGGTAAGTTATTTCTGCCAATTTGAACGCTTATGCTATCAAACACCCTTTAATTACACTTAATGGCTCCCACGCTTTTATCTAAGATCAGGTGAACACATTTATTCAAGCCGCTAGAGTTAGTCTGCTTTATATCCTCGTTCTAACTCCTCGCTCCGTCGTTCTCTATGAAGTAAAGCCGTTCAACCAACTTAAAACTCTTAGATATAATACCTCTTCTGCCAGGAATCCTTATTTTGTAATTCCTGATCATTTTGCGAATGGTTTCTTCAGAATACTTTGCGCCAAAACTAACTATGTCGATGCGTTTGAGATCTTGAACAGTTCTTCACACTGTTTCCCGAAGGGTTTCTTCCCCCATTGGAATCCCGTACACTAACGCGAGATAATTAGCGATAATTCGGCCAAATTCATGAACATGTATGCAAATCTTAACCTTAACAACGTGAATATACATCATGACAACGGCGTCATAAAATAGCCGAGTCATCCAGTTTAACCAAGACGATTAACTTTATATTTTTTCAATATGTTTGAGATCTTGAACAGTTCTTCGAACTGTTTCCCGAAGTGTTTCTTCATCATAGGAATTGTGTACACTAAAGCCAGATAAGCCGTAATACGGCCAAAATTATTAGGGCTCAACTCTTTGTATTATAGATGCTGTGAAAACACAGGTTCATTCGAACGAAGACATATAGGTTCAAACGAACGCTTAGGCAATCGCACGACTCCCAATGAGAGTCAAGGAGTCGGAATTGAAATCGGTGATATTCCAAATATTAAATTTAGGGTTATGAAGGTGGAATGGGATTAGGTGTCTACGAGGCTTACTTTCGTTCGCAACATAGAGACAGCATACGATGGGGGTCCCAAAGGTACACGAGACTAGGGTTAGGGATCGTAAAGGTGAAAGAGGCTTAGAGGTAATTACTTCCGTCCCTCACATGTGCTACACGTTCGTCACGCTAACAATACTAATTACTTTTTGTACGCAACGCTCTTTGTTCTGCCTCGGAAAACGCGCGAAGAAGAGGGAGATGTCTTCGCAGAGGTCCGACTGAAAATTCACCAATGAGGTTCAAGTTAGTCTATCCGTTAATCACCCAAAAGTGATCCGTCTTAATGACTTTTTAACGAGGCGGCATCCCTTTGGTCCTTATGGTGGGGGGGGGGGTATCTACTGCCGTCCCAGATGTCAATTTGGTTGAAAGAAGCGCATACAAGGCCTCTTCATCAGCTACAGGCGCTGTAATTGATGTTGATGAGGTTTCAAAGTTGTTGCCCAAATCACAAAGTATCCAATGTCCCATATGCTTGGAGAATTATCCATTTGCAGAAATAGAAAGTCATGCTGACAATTGCTCCATGTGGCTACTGGAAGAAGACGATGAATTGTATTTTGATTTTGTGGAGCCAGTGCAACCAAGCACAACAGATGGTGTAGCAACAGTCACAAATTAATTTGCATCTGATGGCCCAATAAAGATGCTCAAACAACTGATTTCCTATGTTGCAGAAACAGAAATGCCTGATGATGAACCAAAGAGATTAACAGTAAGAAGGAAATTGATATGGCAGGATTTCAAGAATGCTCGTCAGAAAAAAATGTTTCCAAAAAATAAAGTAAAAGTAGTCTTTTCCGGAGAGCCGGCTGTGGATGATGGGGGTCCAAGAAGAGAACTATTTTCAGGTACAGTACATATATATATAGATGCATTTAGCATTAGGTTCACACAGAAGTTTGCCCAAAGTTTTGAATGTACCTGTACTGACTGTTGTGACTGAATTTGTAGAGTCATACAATACCGAATGTACTGACTGAAGTTGTTGACAGCTGGTGAATTCTGCACTGAGATTTGCTGGAGTATCTTTCTCGTGTATGATATTTAATGATTTGACATAAGCAACCATGTTATGTTACTTCTTTTGTAGGGGGCAATTAGTTTTGAAATGTTATAATGAAATCTACCCAAAGTGCTTTGCACCTACAATATACTGTAGGCTGCAAGCAGGCTAGGAAAGGGTGTACACATAATGTAGATGATAATAATTAATTTACTGGTACTAGTATGTGTTCAAATTTTTTCTTTTTTAAATGTTATTGTTTACAGAATTGCTAGCAATTATGCAAAGAAAGTTCTTTTCTGATGGCAAACCTGTACAATCCACAATAGCAATAAGCTCTGGTGATTTTAAGTTGTGTGGAGAGATCATGGGCATGTCCATTTTGCAAGGTGGACCAGCTCCCAATTTCATGTCAACCAATGTTGTTTCTTACATTATTGGTGGAATTCTTCTGCCAGAAGACAATCAAAACCTCAGTTATAAATCACTTGGTGAAAGTGTAAGTTAACTAACATGAGATGTATTTAATAACTTTTTTAGATAAATGTAGCTGATCATCACAACAAAAGCAAAAGTTTTGAAAAACAAACCAGTGAGATGAAAATACAATCTGGCATGTCAATTAGGCCCAAAGTATTCAAACAAAACAAATTAATTGCAATTTTAAAGTTGCTAATGTGAATAATTGTTCACCATCTTGGACAATTATTTTACATGCATGTGACATCACAAGTTTGTTAAAAGCAAAAACTTTAGTTAGCCATATGTGTACAGTATGTAAGTCTGAAACTCAATTTTTGTTGATATTTTCCATTCTCGATTGAACCATGAGCAGAAAATCAGTCCCGGAAGAGTACACTACAGCATGTTTGATCATGTTTAGCCAGCTTGTGATGTCAGGAGTTAATTAGGCAAGATATTAGAGTACTATAAGATATTAGAGTACTATATAATATGTGGATTTGTTTACTTGAATTATGGTCATAAGACAGTTTGTTATAATCTTCCTTTTTCTAGTTACTGAATGCAAGTAGTGACACTGAGATCAGGACTATACTCTCAAAGGACTCAACCCTTGATGTATTGCAAGAAATTGGCTACTCGGCTATACCACAGAGGGAGACGCGCGAGACTGCTAAAGCCATTGTACAGTAAGTTGTTTTTAATGAGAAATACTTGGTAATAGTGTGGCGCAAGGTTTCTTTCAGAAAATATAACAAGGGGGACAAAAACCCCATAAAGAAAATTTGGGGGTGGGTAAAATTTCGAATTTCAGAGTCTCTGAAATGGCCATTTCCTGCATTTTGAGGGGCATCTGAGAGAGTTTTGAAGGATATAAAATATGACAAACAAAATACTCAAATACACCATAATTATGTCCATACAAGGCATATTGTACATCATGTAGTATGTCAAATAGGGGATATGGTTTCAAATTTATTGGGGATATAAGTTTTCAAATATTGGGGAATAATTGGTTTCAAATTTACAAGGGGGTGGGAAAATCAAATGACCTCCTTCACACCACCTAAAAGAAACCCTGATGTTGTGTGTAGTACTGTTGTTTTGGTAAGGGGTTGCTAAAGTATGTTTTGCTACAGTATCTTTATATAGTAAAAGCTTAAAAAATGGGAGGGGGGAATTGTGGGGAAAAATATAAAAAATACTGTAGCAACATTTAGTGTTGAAGTCAAAAAGTAATCCCATCACAACCTGTGTAACATATGTTTAAAATTTTCATTGATTTAAAAGGTCCTTATGCATTAAAGACCAGCTAGGGGAATACCTGCCACAAGTGTTGCAAATTGTAAGTGGCCTGGCTGAATGTGGCTTAATTAAGTCTATTAAAAGTGATCCAGAAATTTGGAGGCCAGCTTTTGAGATTGGAAATATGTTCAAGCTGTCAGCAGAAGAAATTCTAGATCAGATCACAGTGGAATTCAGTGAATCACAACTGTTAAAAGATGCAGAAATCGATACCTATAAATATTTCTGTGACACCTTGGAGGCCATTGATGCTGGAGGTAAAATCTTGCTACAATCAGGGAATAATGGATTTTATTCTACCTCTCCCTATCCCCCCATCGTACAATGTTGTACCTCAGTAATAACTTCTGAGTTTTGGGGAGCAAAATTTGGCACTCAACATTGATCGGTGGGGGGCGGGGAGGGCACACTTGACGGATAAAGCGCGCTCGCTAAAGAGCAATGAGCCTTCACTGTGTCCCAATGTAATTATTCCATGATTGTAGGTTGTACATCATGCACACATACCTGTACACCAATACCTTAGTATTACTGTATGTAATCATGTCCAAATATGTAGTGATGTACAGTACACATAATGCATGTAACACAGGTTATTAAGTACAAGCACCTGCATGAACATGTGCTATTGCAACCTTTTTGATAAGTGTAACTACTGTAGATCTTCATTACTGTAGTATTTGTTCCATTTTTCTTTGCAGACATAAAAGATCTGCAGCTAACAGATTTCATTAAGTGACTTACTGGAACAGGGGAAGTACCACCTCTCGGTTTTCAAAAACAAAAAGTGAAGCAAAACAAACAGTGGCCAAACAGTAGACAGAAAAATGAGAAAATGTCAGGATCAGGATGGAGTCCGATGGACGTTACAACTGTTTCTAAAAGTCAGTGAACTAAAAGTTCGTTAGGTCATCTGATCCAGGTTGTTGTCAGTGTCCAAACACATCCTTTAGCCACATATCCATATATTCCTCCGCCGATAACATAGCGTTTACGTTGCTAAGCAACGTAGACGCAAAAAGGAGACAATACAAAGTAAAAGGCCGAAATTACATATGGCACATAGCTGTGTATGATAAATTAAAGCCTTTTGGGTTTTGTATCCACGGTGCCCTTGATGGCTATGGTTGGAGGTTGGCTCTTCAAACAACGATCCCAGGATAGTGGGGCAGTACTACTTAAATTATATTCGACAAATCAAAGGGGCACCACGCATAGTTCGTTCAGATTGTGGGACTGAAAACGTACATATTGCAGCAATGCAACGATTTTTCAGGTCTTCAGCGAATGACTGTTTCGCAGGAGACAAAAGTTTCATGTATGGCAAATCTACGTCAAATCAAAGAATAGAAGCCTGGTGGAGCCAGTTAAGAAAAAGCAGAGCAGATTGGTGGATTAAATATTTCAAGGACCTAAGAGATCTTGGAATATACTGTGATGGAGAGATCATCCATGAGCAATGTCTTAAATTCTGCTATATGAAAATCATTCAAGATGAACTACATCGA
Organism: Chrysogorgia sp. JL179-B06; assembly: GCA_035772405.1. Classification (NCBI taxonomy): domain Eukaryota; kingdom Metazoa; phylum Cnidaria; class Anthozoa; order Scleralcyonacea; family Chrysogorgiidae; genus Chrysogorgia; species Chrysogorgia sp. JL179-B06. Next base: position 1,239,104 of record JAYKKM010000078.1, read on the forward strand.
GTCGCTAGGCACTGGAATATACATTGCATTAGACCCTCCAATAATTCAGAATCCCCATCCGGCCGTCCAGATACCTTATATTTCTTACCAGAGGTTAATCGTACACGCAACTACATAACAAGAGTAGATAACGCCGACATTGAAATAGCAGAAGAAATGTGTTGCCTACAAAATCCGCCAAACGGTTGCGAGGTTGAGTTCAACGAATTGGCTGCAATCCTAATGAATGAAAATGGACTACACATGCCTTCATCTGTTGAAGAAGCACAGGAGTTGTACCTAGAACTATTGCACAAAATCGAAAACATATGACATGCTGCATGCACATGCAGTTAACTAAAAACGTTATATTTTATATATTTTATTAAGCCGTTTCTTTTGATACATAGCAATAAAGATCTCATACTAAAAGGTTTTGCCTTGTTCTTCTGTCAGTTATAATAGTTGGCTAAGTGCATGCAATGTGAAAAATAACAACCGGTAAGCCATGCCATGTGTAGACAAGTTGAACCACAAGTAGTTCAATCGTATGCTAAGTCAGTACAAATTATTCAACTGGATTAATTAACAGGCCGCTTTTACGTAAAAAATAAGTGACATGGAGTTTCTGAGCATGAGTTTGAAGAATTTATTCTGATCCAGCACGAGATTAGACAGCTTGTGGTTTTAAGGCAATATAAAAGAACAAATGCCTGATACTATGTATTCATAGAACATTTGCGTTATTATATTAAAGGTTAAAAGAACCTTAAACATTTAATACAAAAACATGCGAGAAGATTGCATTTATCTTTAAAATACATGCTCAACAAAACGTCAACTTTACAGATACACGTTATACCTTGAATTGAAGGTACGTTTACACACTGCAATTAATTGAGACTATTTATAGTTTAGGTGCATGTTAAGAAATGAGGTGGAGCATGCAGTAATGCAGTAAACAGCAGTTGTTTTTATATAACATTAATCTAAACCATAAATCATGCAGATCAATTACATATAATCGCAGTGTGTAACGTACCTTAAAACGTTACAATGGAGCTTAAATCTTATATACCTTGTTAAAACAAATATCAAAACTGTCCTAATAGATGAAGAATCACTGACCGACAAGGACTTCATTGATGCGTTTCTGGAATACGTTCGAGTATGAGGGAGTGGTGCTGCGGAACGCCTTAAAGGAGGCCGAAATGGGAAAGATGGATACAGCAACCCAGCAACAGGTTTTAGAGTTCCTTTCGCCGTATGGTATTCGAACATTGCCAACAAGTAAGAATATCAAATCGCTATTAGTCAGCACAGCAAGGTGCGAATTAGTGCAGAAAGTTAACCGTTCTATCAACAAATTTCGAGAAGGCTTGCTAGAGATGGATAGTCGCATTTTTGCTGAGGTGCAAAAAGATGACGTACTTCAGCTTTATACAGATCTTTCTCCTAGTCCTACAAAAGTGTTGTCGCTGATGAAAGCTGATGTTGATGGTGCACCAACAAAGTCGCAAGAGGAGGTATATAAGTATTTGAAGCGGTGTGTCAGTGGAGCGGATTCTGGCACTCTAAATCGCTTAATGCGTTTTGTTACTGGAAGTCATTACATAGTGGCTAAAGAAATCAAAGTGGTATTCCACCTGAGCGTAGGGAATCTTCCTTGTTTGGTTGCTGATACATGTGGAGGCACTGTGGATCTTCCAGTTGGCTGTTACCTGGGATTTACAGACTTTAAAACGCAATTGGATAACATTTTATACAATCCAGAATCCTGGAAATTCTACTTGGTGTAGAGTGTATAACTATAAGAACAACCTGATTTAATATATACCTGTCCCTTGTATGTTTGGTTGTGTTATAATTGATGTGGCTTACAAACTAACAGTACCACACGAAGTTACAGTTATTTATAGTGGTCCACTACAATGGTTTCTAACATTTTTAACATTTTGGAACACCTTTGAAATTTGGATTGGCCATATTCCCGTAAGGAGGAAAGAGTGACAGATGGCTCTTCCAAGTATCTTGCATAATTCATCTGTAATATCTGGACTAACTCTTGGTACGAAGCTCTTTCCTCCTGATAATTTCATCCCAGAAAATAGAATATACTTCACGTTTCACGCCGTCTAGGTCTTGAGCTAACTCATCCTTGATGGTAAAGTGAACAAACTTATTTGAAAGGGAGTTAGACTTGTAGACATTAAGCAGTGTTGGAACAATGTTGATTCTGTCAATCGTAAGAGAGTAGGTGCTGTTTCCAGTACGTCAAGTGATTCCTCTCATCGGTATTTCAAACCAATCTAGAAACATGTAACAGCAAGCGTTAAATGCCACATTGCATGCTGTAATGTTTCAAGAAACTATACATGTTTTGTTTTACATGTACAGTATATCACTATAATGTACTTGCTTTGTTGCTAAAAATAACCATAAAATATAACATTTACTTAATAAAAAAATTTAACTACGGGTATATTAAATATACAACATAAGTTACCTTATTCATGTCTGACAAATTGTTGTCCCTGTGTAAAAAAAAATAGTAATTTAATAGTAATTTACAGTAAGTGAGTATGTGTGCTGTACAATTTAATCCTCATGTGTTTCTTGCTGAAAAATAATAGAGATTGTTTGCAAAGTACATATCCTAATAAGTACTTTGCACGCAATCTCTATTATTTTTCAACAAGAAACACATTCAAAATAAACTTCAATAAACTACATTGAACACAACAAAATTTTAAGTGCGCGCTTCTTGACTCGGTGACAGACTGGCTAATCCATTCCATATTATTTTCTGCTCGGTAGCTGAGAAATCTGAACACACCATTCGATTCCCTATACAATTCTGCATACAATGATGTGACAGATCCTTTCAATGTTTAAACTACTATTTTATTTGATTTTTCAACGTCCGTCATGAAGCGCGTGCTTGGCTTGGCTCGGTGACAGGCCGGCTAATCCGTTCCATATTATTTTCTGATTCATTCCCTATACAGTGTGTTCAAATTTCTCAGCCACTGTCTATTTTGCTGGTTTGGTGGTCAACCTATACATCTATAAACATTTTTAACTGTCTATTTTGCTCCCGAGCAGAAAATAATGTGGAACGGATTAGCCGGTCTGTCACCGAGCCAAGAAGCGCGCGCATCGTGACGGAAGTTGTAAAAATCAAATAATATAGTGGTTTAAACATTGAAAGGACTTGGCGCATATCATTGTACCCAGAATTGTATAGGGAATCGAATGGCGTGTTCAGATTTCTCAGCTACTGAGCAGTAAATAATATGGAACGGATTAGCCAGTCTGTCACCGAGTCAAGATCCAAGCCATTAATGATTGTTTCATTATATTCAAAGATTTTCGTAGGATTATATCATTATAGCTTGGAGGATGGTAACAAGATATAACTATGAAAACAAGATATAACTATGAACGGTTTATTATTTGGTTTATTAATTTCTAAGCAAACTGCCTCAATTTCATCACACTATCGTTGATTTGTTTACATAGTTTAACGAGTCAGACGTATATAGAGACTCCACCACTAAAGCGGTTTCTGTCTTTGCGAATTATTTAATAGTTTATAATTTTAACTGACTCATTCGGAATTAGAGCTATTGTTTTATTAAACGCTAAAAGATCAATGTTTTGATCTCATCCAAATACGCAATTCTTCAATGTGACCAGGTAAACTTGTAATATTTAATGAAGCCATTTTAATTATAAAGCCTCTTAGGTTTGGAATATTAGTACTATTAGGTAAAGGAGAATCACTGACCTCAGTTCCAATGGTACATCAATTTTGAATAAAATGTTTGAAATATTTCACTATAGTTCTTTTTCGGTTTAAGTGAACCGGTTCCTCGACTGTTGACAGATCCTTCATTTAATGCTGGATGAGTGATAAAGGTTACGTTTTTGGACTGACAGAGTGAGAGTAAACATTTGTTTGTTAGTTCTCGTTTATGGCTGGCTACTTTAAAATTGCGGCGTTATTTCAAACAAAGTATCTTTGTATTAGGGCATTCCCTTTTACCATACAACATAGGTTTTCTACCTTATTTCAGATTTATTCTGGAGTGTCTTTCCTCAAATTTAATCTCTAATTTCCCCCAAACGGTGGAAATTTTAATTTTTCACTCCAACAGTGCAAATTTTCCCCTCACTAGCATGCATGACCAAATATCCAAACAATTGGTTTTTTTTATTTAACGAATTATTATACAGGATAAAAACACTTCAGCATGTATATAGCTGTTGTCAATGTGTGTCCTGTTAAATTACAACTTATATATAAATTACAACATATATACTTAAAAACAAATAAACATATATACTTGAAAACTTAAACATAAAAAATACTTTAAAATACTTTAAATTTAAATTTTTAAAAATAACCTTGAGTAATTTTATAAAATCCTCATATTTGTCTGTTCTACGGATTTCAGTTGGTAGTTCATTGTAAACTTTTGCTCCCATAAAGAAGAATGATTTCCTAGCGTATTCAGTTCTGATCTTGGGAAGACGTAGAAGACATTCGTTATTTCTTGTTTTCTTTTCATGGTTTATAGTTGTGAAAAATCGAGCATATATCTTTCTCTAGGCATTTTCGTACCACCATACATGCCCTCTTCCAATTACAATTAACAACTGAAGGTAGCTCTTCTAGATTGCTTGAACCCAGTGACACAATTTTAACAGCGCAATCATGGAATGATGCTAGCCTCTTCAGGTATGTGGGGGATAAGTTAAGTTGTAGTATTCCGCAATAAGTGAGAGTCTGGTATATGGCTTTGGTAGTTTTCATGTTAAGGCAATATCTTAGTTTAACCAGTAATCTTCCGGAAGCACGTTTATAGCTTTTTTCAAAATGAGAGTTCAAATTTAATGTACTGTTTATTTCCATCCCAAGATATTTGTAGGCTTTAGTTTCTGATATTATTTGCCTTCGATAATAGATATTAAGCGGACAATTTATTTTCGAGAATCTTTTTGCATTTCCAAAAAGAATGGATTCCGTCTTTCCTTTCTTCAAATTAATAATAAGTTCATTTTCATCGAGCCAATCAGCAACATTGTCAATATCATTATTTAGTTTATCCTGAATGGTTTCCAAATTCTTGTCAGCAGCATATAGTACAGTATCATCTGCATATGTTATGATATTTGAATTTTCTATCACATCGGTTATACCATTGAAGAACACGATAAAAAGTAGAGGCCCGAGTATCGATCCTTGAGGTACAGTTACAATTTCCTTCTTATGCGATAGGTGATTGTCATAGGTAACTGTTGCCGAACGATGAAACAGGTAGTATTTTAGCCATTCAAGTTCATTTCCATCAATACCATATCTCGGTAATTCATCTAATAATTTGGAATGACTAATAGTGTCAAATGCTTTAGTGAGGTCAATAAACACTGCACCTGTTAATTTACCCTGATCAGCGTTTCTACGGATATCATCAAGGAGTAGATTTGTAGCTAGCTCTGTAGACCGTCTAGGTCTAAAACCAAATTGGAACTCAGAAATTAGCTTGTTTTCCTCAAGAAATGACAAAATTTGACGATGGATTAATTTCTCGATAACTTTAGATAGTACTGGTAGAATCGAGATAGGTCTGTAATTGTCAAAGTTTGAAAAAGGCCCAGATTTATGGATAGGTATAATTTTAGCCATTTTCCAATCGGTGGGATCGGTACCAATCGCTACTCTTTACACAACAAAGAAATGCATTAATTTAATCAAGGCGATTCCAACAATGAAAAAATTAATATGAAGTTTTACAGGAACAATTGTTTTACATATCATTACTTAATAATGTATTAATGACACTATTCGGACAACTTGTGCCCAAAATCCTCCTATTCCTCGTCAACCGACACTGCATCTGCTTCTTTAATGGTTTTGCGAGGACTGTAGTTCTTTCAGTTTATCATCGAGGGCTTCTTGAAGTGGCTTTAACTCAGGCGAATGAAACAGACTTAATTTTGGATGTTGCACCAGTATCTTTCGATTTAAACCGCAAAACAGATTACACAAGACTTTGTGACGGTATTCGTCTCCATCTCTCTTCTTTACCTCTAGGAAAAATCTGCTCAACCAGTAATTGACTTCCTTAAGGGTTATATCTTCCAAGTTTGGAACAGCTTGAATTCTTCATTCTGGGCAACAAAATCACTAAACTCCTTCCTTATTTCTTGCAACAAAGTGTGCTTTGTAGTATTTTTGGGGATTCTGTTCTTTCGAACTTTCTGAACATCGCTTTCTGTAACAAATGAGAACCGCTTTTCCGTCATGACCTTCGACTTCATCAGCAGGGGGCGGATCTAGGGTGTTGCAACTGTTGCACTTGCAACAGTCAGAATTTGCAGAGGAAACTGTAATTAATTATAAATTTAAATACAATACCAATTCACAGTCACGGACTCACGTTTTTCAAAACTGCATTAATACTTTAGTTACCAGGCCCTTTCCGGATCATTGGTGGTGCGCCCAAACCCGCGATTCCATAGCCTGAAATGCCTGTTCGCCCCAACCGCCCGAGGAGGCCGCCCTCCCCTACATGCAGGCTAGGTTTTACAGTCTAGCCATTTACGGTGGCCATAAGGGAAATGCTGCAAATAAGACTGTTGCTGCAAATAAGTAACAATTGCTGCATAACTTAGATAAAACACGGCTGCAGCAAACAAAAACTATAGTTGCCACAAACAAATTAGAAACTATACCTGCTGCAAACAAAAATACAGTTGCTGCAAACAAAAATACAATTGCTGCAAACAAAAATACATTTGCTGCAAACAAAAATACAACCAATCCATTCAAAACAAAGAGTGTCTTATCATTCAACGATTTTAAGAAGCGAAAGACATCCGATCGCTCTTCATTCCTGAAATCCAAAATGAAATTCTTGAAATAATGGCATTAAAAATTTAACGGCAAATAAGGTCTAACATAAAACATGGAAAAATTTATTCGGTTATGGCAGATGATCGTTGGGTAGATAATTAACTTGGCGAGAATTCATTGGTTTACATCCCACAATGGGAACTGACGCGGATCAAATAGTTGCTGTTATAAAGGACGTTGAATGTAGTTGATGCCAGAGGACAGTGTTATGATGGTGCAGCATCTATGATGGGTTGTAGATCTGGTGTAGCAACGCAGTTGAAAAGAATCAACCCAAAAATGTTAATGGTACATTGTTATGGCCATGCCCTGAATCTAGCTATTGGTGACATGATAAAGAATGTCCAACCCCGCAAGAGATTTGCAAGCCAGTGAAAAAATCGCCAAAACGTAACCCGAAAATAGATCAGTTACGAGAGGAAACCAAGAATTCCTACAAAGGCATTCATGCTCTTTGTCCGACAAGATGGACAATTCACGACGAAGCGTTAGCATGGTTTAGCAACAATCATGAGGAGCTAATGGCGTTATGGGACTGGTCACAGGTTGAGCTATCGGATACTGAAATGAAAGCAGAGTCGTAGGAAACGTTTGGCAACTTTTTAATTTTTTTTCTGCTCTCTTCTAGGAGAAAAAATAATGAAGCAAACGGATAACCTAAGTCGTACACTACAGGATCCCTCAATTTCTGCAGCTCAAGGATATGCTCTTGCACAGCTTGTCCTAAAGTCACTGAAGCAATGTCGAAATGAGGAGAGTGCCAATTTGTTCTGGGAATTCGTGCTGAAACGTAGAGACGGAGTGGATGTTGCTGAACCCGTTTTGCCATGCAGACGGAAAGCTCCCAAGAATCTTGAATCATGCTGGGGTTACGGGCCTAGTGGTACCAACCACCACCCGGGAACTGCCAAAGCACTTTACCGTTCAGTATACTATCAGGCGTACGACAACGTAATCGCATCTATCACCGGTCGTTTTGAGCAGCCAGACTTCAAAAAGTACATTCATCTGCAAGAGTTACTTTTCAAGGCAATATGAGGAGAAAGTTACCACAAAGAGTTGGATGCAGTTAAGGAGACGTGTGGCGATGACCTCGAGGTTTGCGATTATCGAGGTTTGGAGGGTCGTTTGGAAGGTCAGTTGGAACTCCTTCCTTTCATTTTCAGCTCTACGAAGTGGAATCAGAGTTCAGACATAAAGCAACTTATTGAATGTGTAAGGAAGCTGAGTAATCCGGAGGTGATATATGATTGTAGTTATTGCTTGTTATTACTACTAAATACTTAATATTGAAATATCACAAAAACCGAGTGAGAAAGCTCTTCCATATGATTTATGGTGTTTTTATGCTATCATTTACGTTATAAAGCTTGTTAAATTGATGTTGGTGTTACTGGCAACAAACGCAGTAAGTGAAAAAGGGTAAAAACATACCTGAGATCAACGCTGGGTGCTAACAGGTTGAATCATTCGATGATTCTCCATGTACACAAAGGAATGACGGACATGTTGAACATTGAAGAAGTCGTCGACGAATTTATTCAACGAAAGGAATCACGCTGTGCGATTTTTGGACCAACTTCTGGATTATGTTCTGTATATATTTTATTAACTTTAATACTGTAAAAGCAGATTTTAATTTATTTTGATTGATAACCTGAATTTGAATTTGTACAAACTAAGGTTACCCCTGTGGTGCCGAATTTGTTCCCCAAAATTTCGAGGGTCTCCCTGGGAGCTAGTAATCCACAGCTGCCCCCCCCCCCCACTTTTTGACACCTTGCTACGGCACTGAACGAGAAAGATCTTTTATGGAATTTCATAATCAAGTGAAAGCATGGATAGCACTCAACGACAACCGATTAACAGAACAACTGGATCATCTCTGTCTCAGAAAATATAGGTGATCACAAGAAAATCTACAAGCAAAAGCTCTTATCGCATGAGATTGGAAACAGGTTCTTCAACTTCTGCTCAAGTAAGGGAAAGGGTTGCTGAACATATGGTGGAGAAGTCTATGCTAAAACGGAAACAAGCCATTAAATCAGCTGAAGAAGAAATCAAATTGGATATCGAAATAGCAAAGGCACAAGTGAGAGAAAAACTATACCAAGATATGGATGCAAGAAAATCTCAAATGAGAGGGGTGGATTGGACAGTAATTTATAACAACCGAAGAAGTAGCAATGGATAGATGGATAGATGTTTTAATGACTAGGTTTGCAGCCATAAAAGCTGAAATACATTTAGTCTTACATGTAATGTTATATTAAGCTAAAACTATTTTATAAAATTTAAGAAAAGTCTATTACTAAAAAATAATTAGATAAATATATAATATATAGTCAAATGATCTAATCTGTATAATAGTTTAAAATGTCTACAAGCTGTAACTATAGCTTTGGATAAAACTATTTTTACAACGCTCGGTCTTACATAAAGGGCGTACGAATTTCCTTGTGCTCCTCAAGGAGTAATTATTCATGTTTCTAACAGGAAGTAGGTTATGAAGACGATGTTGTGGGTCGTTGATGATCTCATCAAAAAGTTTAGATGCAATTGTTTCTCTTCTTTCAAAAAGCGTTGAAATTCTTGACACTTCGAGAGCTCTACTGTAAAGTATATGTGGATAGATAATTCTTAACGCCCCTTTCTGTAGCCTCTCCAGATCGTCACTCAGGTATGCTGGTAGGCTGCGGTGGAAGACTGGACATGCATATTCGAGGATGGAACGAATACAAGTGACATAAAACAAAGTCAACTCCTTTGGTGCAACTGATGCTCTCTTCAGTTGCTTCAGAAAATACAGCCTACAGTTAACTTTCTTAACTAGTTCCATTATATGCATGTTCCATTTTAAGTCACTGCTGATATTCAGACCCAACACTTTTACACTAGTTACTATCTCTAAAGGCTTACCGTTCACCACTAACGGATCGAACTCTGGTTTCCTCCGTGCGAAACTGATCCTCAGCTCCTTGCATTTAGATTCATTCAGCTCGAATCCCTGACTAATCGATTGTCTGGAGAGGTCACTAACAACATTTTGAATATTGCTCGCATGGCCCTTTTCCACCAAACCAATGCTATCAGTATCTTATTTCAGAGCCAACCTCGCCCATAGTTTTATTGTTTGGATTGCTCCAAACTATGACAACTCCAAAGCAAAATAACCCACCACGAGCAAGTAAATGTTCTCACACCAGATCTACCCAAGATGGTACAATGCAGCAACCTCTAAACCTGTCACATCCAAGAGCAAGTAATTTGCAGAAAGCAGATGGAGTTAACTTGACATTTGATCTCTCAAGTGGAAACTCGTGGGGAGATTTTGTAGCAATACAATGGCAACACAACCCAGTCTGGAAAGTTCAATTTTTGTACGCCGGACAGAAACTCCGAAGCGTTCAACAGCACGCCAGTTCAACAACGTTGCTCCGAAAAGTATACGCCGGCCGCCACGCCTTGACGCCAATGAGAATGTCATATCGCGAATAGCTGGGTAGCCGACGTTTTTACGGCGACGGGCGACCGCCGACGGCGACTCGCGAGTCAAGACTGGACCGAGAAGGCGAGAACGGCACGAAAAACGAATCACTATTTACAAAATTGGACTGCGAACTGCAGTTTAATAGTGACGATAGGCAATAGTTGTCAGCTGACAGCTGACCTCTCTTGTGTGCCCTTTTCGCTAAGCGAACAGCGTTGCAGTGTTGCCGTTGCCACTTGCCATTGACAGTTTTGGCTTTTGCAGCGGATGTTAGTAACAGAAATAACAGCAACACAACCATAATCATTTAATTAATCGCAAATTTATCTTTTCGCAGAATCGCAGTACATAGTTATATAATCTAACGGAGAACTCGCACATATAATGACTACGATTATTATATTGCGACTAAAGAGTAATGTTCAATGGTAACAAATTGAAACAAAATAATTAAATAAACACTGTTCAAAGTTTCTAGCATTGTCTCACTGTCTATGTTTGTTCAACAAATGCATTATTATTCCATTTTTAAAAATGGATACTGTCCATGCACGTTTGCAAAACGAGTTAACACTTTACTCGCTTTATACGACTCTTCACTAGTCTTTCTCAAATTGCCAACTCTGTGTCGCGAAAGTCGTTCATCTTTCTTGCCATCCAAGTACATGATGGCAGCACGACGTATAAGCTTCTCAGACTGAATTGCATTGGATGAAGCCCAATCAAGGAGTGTTCTTTCCTCCAGCGTGCCATGGTTCTGTCCACCGTGTTGGCGTTGGGTGTCCATCACACTATAGAAGCTTTCTGCGATAGCCTCAGGCCCACCCATGGCTAATCCAATAACAAAAGCTGTCATGGCAACTTTTCCTGCTGCAGAGTCTGCGTACAGCAGTTCGTTACAGTATAACGCTTTGATAACTTCCTCTTCAAGAAGTTGAGCTTTGACAGGTTCCTTGCCGGCAAACTGCAAAATAAAATCGCACTGGGTGGAAAATATGCTCTGGTTGTTCTGCAACATCCATCTGCAAAAGTTCACCACCACCATCAGACAGCTGGGAGAGGAATCTCGATCATTGTCGTCTTCTCTTTGATTTCTGACCACCCTGAAACAGCTAATCAATACATGCTTTAACTCGTGATCCCATACTAGCACGCGTAAAGCTTGCTTAAAAGATCTTAAAACACTGGCATATAATCTTGCGTCGAATCTTTCGTCTTCAAGCTCCTTGATGTGTTCCAGACTGCAAACTTCTTTGAAATATTCGCGAAATTCTTCAACGCCATATTCTTCTAAGTCTCCTTCTTGAAGTTTAACACGACCGTCGGGTAATCTTTTGTCACAGAGAAGCTTAAGAATTTCAACTATATCAAAAAATGACGAAGATGCAGCATTCACGCTGGAATCTAGGCGGCTTTCGATGGCATTAGTAAGGTCTCTTGCAAACGTTCTACAAGCTTGGAATGACTCATCAACCGTCCTTTCCTCCCAATTAACGATGACTTCTTTAGTAGGACGCTTTTTCCCTGGATTGCTGGTTTCCACTACTGTTTGGCCGACCACCTTCCAGCCAACTGTCAATTCGACATCTTGAAACTTTGGGCGGCACTCATCGTTTTCGGGATCTAAGTCAATAATTCTCTATATAAATGAATTAAAAATAAAGTTCTGCAAGCCCACTGTGACTTTTAAACGAAATACATTGGATTTGATTGATGTGCTTTGAAAACGAACTCAAAATCTGCTTTTTACTACTATTTAAATTCTTTACCGGCCCATGCTTCTTCATTGATGGAAAATAGTCGAAGTCGCCATCTGTTGTGCACTGCTCCTCAGCTCTCCTTAGCCATGCACAAGTCTACGACTCCACGTATCAATTTTCCATACTGGAACAGACAATCCTTGAAGTGCTGTCATCACCCTCGCAACTGGCTCAAATATGTCCACCATTAGCAAAAGATCAGTAACAAAATCCTAATGTGTTCCAAAGTACATTATTAGGTATATAAGTAACACACAGAGATGCGACGAACATACACATAAATATTTATTATATTCCTACCTGACCCTTGATCTTATACTGAAGCGGGTTATTGTCATCTCCCATCAAACTTGAAGCTTCTTCTATAGCTGAAACAAACAATTTGTATGATTTCGCCAGTCTTGTCCATTGAACATACGCTGAACAGTGGCGAAGCTAGCGGTCATGCTAGTCATGCTCAGCATGACTAAAAATTTCCTGAAAATATATAGTTTTGTTTGCTTTTATTTACTTTATTTGAAATCTCTCCTTAGAACTTTGAAGTCGTGTGCATTTCGAAGAGAACAAGCAATAATAGTTCACGCATATTACGCGGATATTCTCGCTCCTATCCGTCCCTGATTGATCGGGCGTCTAAAACCGCCGTCTTCATTCCCAGGCTCTTTTGTTCAGCCTGGCCCCGGCCCAAGTCATGCTCTTTGTGAATAGCATGACCAGCTATATGAACAGTCATGCTTATTCTCGAAATATGATTGGTTGACGGCACTTGACGCATGCTCAGTTTGCCTATTTTAGACAAGCTGGTCATGCTATTTTGGATGAGCATGACCATAGCCTGATAGCCCAAAATATTAGCTTTCCGCCTTACCAACTATGGCCTGACTGCACAGTGCGTCTGTTTAAGGAGATCCTTGATTTATCATGGCATCAACGAGCTCTGATTCTGTCCAAACAGTCCTTGTTTGTGAACTGCTTAGAAAACCGTTTTCGGTTCGAAACATCAATGAGAAAATCTTCTTGTTGGACAGCGACCAATGCCGGTTCTTGGCCATTCGTCTTTCTTTCGTTTTATTGGCAATGAATCGCAGTTGAAAATGTTTACCGAGAATTGTAAACCGGCAAACCATTGCAAAGATTCTCTCCAAGACGACAGAAGCACGGATGAGAGATCAATCATGAAGACGGAATGGACAGCCCCGAAGGAAATATTATATGCTGTGTTGACATTTATCCGTGAGACTCCGTAATATTAATTATTATGAAACGTTGTTTTTGTCTGATTTAAATAAATTCTATATCGAAATGATAACTTGAATCTGGCGAATCGAACGCTGTACGTTTCGTCTACTTAAAATATGAATATCAGATGTTATGAGAAAATGCGTAAGCGAGTAAAGTACCCAAACCTGCTAATACACTACAAACTATATACAAAGCGCTCGTCTTTAAATTAAAATCAAAGGACATGGCTTCAAGATCTATTCGACGTTTACCCGGTGATTCAATGCTTTTATGTCCATTAAAGCGATATAATTTCGTAAAAGATATGTTTCGTATACCTTGCCGTTGATTTTTTTAAACGTTTTGTCACACGAAGACCTTCAATCGAACAGATATTAGAAAAAATAGCATTGCCGTGTTTACTGTTGACATTAAAATTTGCGTGTCAGGCGTTATGCATTGGGAGGGTTGAGGGCGGGCTAGCCTGCGTGCGACGGCTGATTTTCGTAGGCATGCTGATGCGCTCTGATATAAAGAGAAACGGTCCAAAATATGAAATTTTATAAACCTTTGAGCTGAAAAATCACCGCTCAGAATGCAGGAAATGCCATTTACGGGAATCTATATTTCAAAATTTTCCGGGGTGGGAATGCCCCCAGACCCCTCTAGAAAGCCTCGCGCCTTTCGGCGCTCGGATTATTAGTTAGCATGACCTCCCATTTGGGACCAGCTTCGCCACTGACGCTGAACTGGCGAAACGAGTTTGCGAGTATGTTGCCGCGACAGTTGCGTGAACACCCTGTTGCTTTGCTGTAGATTCTAGAGTGCTTCTACCTGGAAAAGAAATGTAAAGCAGACGTTACATGATGTGATGATGGTAAGAGAAACAATTACTTCTGTTTTTTGAATTAGTTTTTACGTGATTGCTAATAACACGAACCTTTTCCTCTGTTAAGTATGCCTGGAAACACGTTGGTTTTCTCAATAAAATCAACCAAGAAATCTTTTGACGTCCCCAATTTTCCATCTTTTACGTCAGTAACTGCCAAGTCAAACCAATGTGATGGATCCCAGACAACATTTCCAAAGTATGTAGCTTTCTTTGGCTTGCCGCGTGACATTATTTCTTGAAACTTATGGGCTTGATAAACTCCATCCGCAGAAACACCTACGAAAATTAGATTTTAGCAATAATCCTTGGAACTTCACTTCAAACGTTATACCCTTAACAGTGTAATTAATATGTTAATACTATTATTATAACGTAATTTTTACAGTGTAATATGTTAATACTATTATTATAACGTAATTTTTACTTGATAATGATATAATTGTAAGGATTAGTATAAGTAGTTTAGTTTCTATAAAAAGTCTTGTAAACACATTGTAATTCTTTTTTAATGCGATAATGTGTTATTAAAATATATTATCTTTTATCTTATGATTAATACGCAATCTACTCACCAACCATGTAACGTTGCAGTTCATTTCCAAATTTCTTTTCTATAAGATCCAGCGCTTGTACACCAGAATCTTGTGCACAGCCTCCTACAATTCCTCCAACATCATTTGGGGTGTAAACTTCAGGTGCAGCAACTGCTATTGGAATTCTCTTTCCTTCTACCATTGGACAGATTATGACTGCCTGGTTTGTCCGAGTGTTAAGTAGTAATGTGGAGGCAAGCCCGTGCTTGAAAGGCATTTTGTCATCACATTACGTGTTTCTTTATTGATAACAGATAACATACATTTTACAAGATCAGGAAACATTTTTCTCGAGTGGCCAGACCTGCCAACTTGGCCTCCTACCGAAAAAGCAAATGCTACTTGGTTTTCATAATGTAGCGCGGCTGCTTTTGACTTCACCGCCGTAAATGCACATTTGACAAGAGTTTCGGCCGCTTCACATTGTCTGTTTCTATGTTTTCTGTCTTGTCCAATTATTGATAGGGCCTTGAATGAAATGCGTTTCTCCATCTGCAGAACACGTCATATGTTGAATAACTCGACTTTTTAGCTTGCGCCACTTCTCGCTTTTTCCAGCAATTAACTCAGCCATTAGTGAAGGCTTAATGTATTTCCCTGTGCAAATTGAATTGCAGTCAACAGCTAGTTTTTTTGCAGCTCGAGCAGGTGTTAATTTCTTAGCGGTCTCCCGGTGGAGCGTGAAACAAGTTTCACACCGCAAAATTGCACCACCTTCTTTGAACTCTTCCATTTCATCTGCAGTGTTCATAGGATATAGAGAAAGATCTTCAACTTCTGAAACAAGTTCCAAAAGATTCTTCACCTCCCGCCATTGTTTCATTTTCTGGTAAGATTGACTCATTTCATTTTCTGCCACATTTCTTGCGGATGGTGGTAACCCAGGGAGCAATGGTCCAGTTATAGGTTGCTTTGCTAACTTGTCGACCTTTCGCGATAGCTTATCGATCATTGTAATCATTCTCGTTTGGGTATCAGAAGGGTTGGTTTGGATGAAATTGTTCAAACCAGTCTGTAAACAACGTCCCCCAGTAGATTCTCCAGTAGATTCTTTGCCGGTGCCATCCAATGGGATGCTACTCAATGGCACATTTGATGATGCTGGAGTTGTGGAAGACATTTTAGCAGCAGGTCTCGTAGACACTGATTGTTCTTCTGTGAATATGTCAATAGAATCAAAACTAGCCATGCTTCTTTGAATATGATTAGATTCTACTCCTGTTGTGTTGATTTCTCCATCTTCGTTATGAGATACATTGTCAGTAGTGCTATTGTTTCCATTTTCTGTTCCCTTTTTAACATTGATCTTGCCCAAACGTCTTATCTTAGTTGGAACAGACACATGATTCATAGGTACAATATCAAAGAAATATTTTTCACATGTCCTCTCACATTCTTCTCCTTTCTTCTGATGGTGTCGCTGGTAATGGCGTTGCATCTGATGCAGGTTGCCTCTGCAAAGGATTGCAGTTTTCTTGTCATTCAATGTTGGATCATTCACGCATGTGAGACATACATGAACATCACGATGTGGTTTTTGTTCTTTCACTTCTGTGTGAGCATTCGCTTTTTTGGCCGATTTCTGTGCACTGCCAATTTGACCGGAAAAGAATGATGTAATTGAACCTTGCACACGCTTTTTTGCTGGTTGCGCAGTTGTCTGTTCTACGACTTCAGGTTCTGAGGTATCTGAGTTGTCATTGTCTTCATTGACAAACCTAGCACGCTTTCTTGTTGCATTTTCCTCGTTTTATAAGCTGTTGTCTGGATCTGCTTCACTGCCACTGGCTTCAGCAAAATGAATAGTCTGAAGAGAGTCGAGAAGTGACTCATTATCTGAAGATCCCGAACTAAAATTACAAACCAAAAAGTACAGGTTTTGACTTTAATATGTCTAATAAATAATAATATATAGACATGAAGACATGCATATAAGCATATAGGCATAGCAATATAGACATAGTCAATATAGCATAGCAACATGTATAATTATATTTTATTTATAAATATTATAATCAGATAAATTATCAAAAGCAATTACTTTAGGCGTTTTACGCGTTTAGATGTGTATGTATGACATTATGTGCTTTAAAATAATTATAGTTTTATAACATCAATATTTAATTTTTTGAATTTGCATAAATTGAATATTCATATCAAGAATCAAAATATTATAATAGAATAAAAGAAAACGTTTTATTCACGTTTATTCAAATATTAAAAAACAATTATAAAACCTTACCTCTTACTGTTGTCACTTGTCAATGACAAGTTGTCATCCATTTGTATTTTTTTACCTTTTATTTTTCAAAAACTCGAGAATAAAAAAATGTTCGAATTGCGTAATCGCCATCTTGGATTTTTTGCGCCTTCTCAGATCTCCTGTCCAGCGGTATCGGGAAATACTTCATGCCTGGCAGTTTAAAATGGGCCATTTTGAATTCGTTCGTATTTATAATTTATATAAAAACAGTAAAACACAATCGAATTTATTTATATGTAGTGTCAAGTGCCAACTGAGACAAGGCTAACGATTAACAAACATTCAAACAATCCAGGTAAAATTGGTAAATCGATTCCTAGTTTTTTCTTGCTGTACTTTATACTGTCTTTTAAAAAGCATAATTGTACGCCGAATTTTGTACGCCAAACATTATTAAGCTGAATTGCACGCCAAAATGCACGCCAATGTTAAAGCTTGTACGCCGGACATGTCCGGCGTAGGTCTTCTACATTCCAGACTGGCTTCTCCTCCAATCTACTCCAAATTTTTCGGGTAAATGCTGGGATACACAACGACAATCGACATTACGGGCTTCGTTCGAATACGTATCTGTTGGTTGCCTTGCATCATCTATGGAAGGGAATAATCTTTTCATCGACATTTCCACTGCTGTCGCTAGCCAAAGAATTCACGCTAGAACTTATATCTGTTATATTTCCTACGACTTTTATCACTGAATTTGTCATTTTCAAGGGTGGATTACCAAAGTTTAGACAATTTGTCATCAGTTGTGCTTTATGATACTGCCAGGAAGGCAAAGGGAAAGTTTTTCGGAGTTGATCGAATAATTGAGAGGTGAAAGATTGGACATGTGAGTATATGTCTTATTTTAGTTTTGCGCCACTTGCTTCTCTTTATAACTATAAGGACAACACAGAGCATAATTTTATTCTTAATTTCTTCATTATCAATGTGACGAATACCTAATAAAATGGACCGGGTGGACAATGCGTGCATGCAGCTGGGAGCCATTTGATCATCTTAATCAAGCGCTATTGCTGCAATGACTTTATGTATAATATTATAATAATACTAATAGTTTTATTCACCCATCACCATTGATGGGAGGATGGATGAACTTTATTTAAACATGGTATCTCTTCATATAAACAACGTTAGAGAATAATTATATTATTAACAACCATCGAGACAAATCACATTCATACTTCCTTTCCATCATATATTTAGGACTTATGAAAGGCCTCACAAGCCGGATGAATATAGGTTGGAACAGGCTGCAAGAAATTTCCATCAAGCCATCCTAACTGCTTTGAAAGGGAAATCTATTGCACTTGTTGATGCACAAATGGACTTAGATGTCCAGAGGTACTTGTGGAGAGGGCTGGGGTTAATTTGGAACACCGAGGATATAAACTCTACAAACAGGAGGACTTCATGTGCTTCAACACCCTTCCTGAAAGCTGGTGGTATTATTTAGATGGTCATGGTCAAGGGAGAGCAATTGACTTTCCTTTAAAAGTTAAACCTGCTTTGACATGACTTTATCCATGAAAATGGAAAGCTCAAGTATGCACCACAGGCTCCAATTGAAAAAATAAAAATGCATGTCTTGAGGAGAGCTCTCAGTGTTGAAATTTCTCAATAAAAGCATACTGTACAATGAGATAAATACTTAAACTAGCAACTATTCTTGTCGTGTTAATACAATTCCATGTTCGCGGATAGCATTCTTCAATATGTCCTTGAGTTTGTCAGCACGTCGAACATTTGTTTTGATGTTCAGTTGCTTCAATTTTTCCTTTACTTCATGTACACATAGATGGGGTATTTTCCTCCTTTGTTCAAAGATATCAGATGTCCGGGTACCCTTTCAAACTTCTGAAGATGATCAGTCCTTTTTAGAGCTAATATTGCCTCTACAGGCATTGTGCCTGATGATTTTATGATATATAGATCGCAGTATATAATTTATTTTTTCAATTCCTTGGCGAGTGAAGGTCTTGTATACCAAAAGGAATGGAAAACCAAAATGTGAAGGTATCAGGTAATGCAGGCTTTCTGAAATTCTCATACCCCATAACTTTCCCTCCAAGTGATCGAAATAACTGTAATCACTCGGTCACCTATGTAAAGTAAAATGGTAAAATAGCCCATTTTGTGTAAAAACCTCGAAATGTAAGACAATTTTTACCTACTTTCTGAAAAATGAATCCTTTTGGGATTGAGTAGGCTGCCATGCTGAACACGTGTGCTATAATTCATCAAAGTCCTGAAAACATGTTTAAAACCTTGAATTAACCAAGTACAGTATATGTAAGGGTGTTGTGAACAGGGCAAACCCCCCATCACTATTTTAAAAATACTGATCTTTAGATCACAAACCGGTACCTTTTTAAAGGGACACTCCGGCCAAAATACAAATGCAGTTCATATGAAAGATCTTACTGACTTTAGTTTACTTCCAAAGTTTCAGCATTCCTATCAATTTAGTTAAGAAGATATGGCTAGTTGAAGTTGAAAATTTGAGGAGTTTGACGCCATATTGGTTTTGCGAATATGACGTCATTGAGTGATTCTTTATCGGCAGTGGAGTTGTTTTGATGGCAATCACAGAGTGATACCTGTTGTGAATACTGTTTGGACGAAAATTAGTCGAAATAAACTATTTAGTTCGTCATTGCAGGAAAGTAGAGGAGCTTCTTAGGCATAATACAAGATAGCATCACTCAGTGACGTCATATTTGAGAAACAAAATGGCGTCGAAATTGGACAAACTCTCCAACTTCAACTAGCCATATCTTCTTAACTAAATTGATAGGAATGCTGAAACTTTGAAAATCAACTAAAGTCAGTAAGATCTTTCATATGAACTACATTTGTATTTTGGCCGGAGTGTCCCTTTAAATAACACAACAGGAAAATTGACCGGTAAATTAAGTTTGGTAATTGTCATAGGCTATAGAGGGACATCTCCCCCACAGAAAAAAACCCAATGGTCTTGGCACAACCACTGGGTATACTGTGTTAAAACCTGTAATTAATATAATTTTCATAAAAAATATACCTTCCATAATTGAGTGATGGTGGCACAATATTGTGAATCAATAATCTGTGGGAACAACTCAGGAGAGAACTTTCTTTTTTTCATTTCCAACCATGCTTGTCCAGCCGTAAAGGCCACTTGACCTCCCATCTGCATCATGCTTTCCCACATACTGAAGCTAAGTCCGCAACTATTAATAGCCTAAATGACATGTTAAATGTTTACATTGTCTAGCAGATGGTGGTTTGTTCAGGTTTTCCTGTTTATCTCTCTCCAGCACATTTATTATGTTTCGTTCCAGAATATCTGTATGAAGTAAAATGGGACTGTCACATATTGTGTAATTACCAAGCTAAGCCTATTAGATAAGGAATTCAAATCCAAAGGCTTTGCAAAGTGCCAAAGCTGTAATTTACTGCCATTCATTCAAATGTGTGAAATACCTCGGGCCTTTAAATGTCTACCTGAAAAATGGGGATTTTTCATACTTGCGTTCTTTGGAATTTCCCTATATAAATTTGTGTATATTGAATTTGCCTACAATGTCTTTCAACAAGCCACTAGCTCAATTAGCCCGAGTTAACGCCTAGCGGGCATCTTATTTATTAATAAATAATGTGAAATGTTAGTTTGCTTTACCAGTAGTGTTTTGAATATAATATTAAACAAT
This sequence comes from Chrysogorgia sp. JL179-B06, assembly GCA_035772405.1. Classification (NCBI taxonomy): domain Eukaryota; kingdom Metazoa; phylum Cnidaria; class Anthozoa; order Scleralcyonacea; family Chrysogorgiidae; genus Chrysogorgia; species Chrysogorgia sp. JL179-B06. The sequence goes on from JAYKKM010000078.1 coordinate 1,259,919, forward strand.
TATGTAAAGAGGGTATGAAGCGCCAAATTGGACAATATTCGCCAAACCTCAAATATTCGTACTGAACTCCTAAAATGTTTATTCTAAACTTAAAATATTCATTCGAAACATGAAATTTACGTATCTTAAAGTTAAAAAAGCCTTCCCAACTTCCAAAACTTGTTCTATATAATATAAAAGCATTCTCTTTACAAAATTTTATTCTAACTATAATTCATTTTAATTATGATGCATTGCGCGCTCATTCACACGTGACTTAACGCTTGTGAATTTCCTGGTGCACAGCACTGGTTTCGTTATGGATGACAGGAGAGGAGCTCTAAACACTGCGTCCAATGCTGACCCTGCTGCAGAGATCAACATTTCCAGTTCCAGCACTGGAACTACTGCAAGTGCTGTAAACAATTTTGCCAGTCAGAGAACCCAGAGCAATCATACTCGACTAAATCACGGTCATTGTCCTTCTACGCGAACAGTGACTACGACTTTCGGATTTGGGATGAGAACTAAATCCCTGAGAGCTGGCTTTGTACTTCGGCCACCAGTGTATTTCTTTTTCTCCCCATTCGGCACTCGCCCACTTTGAGTGGACAATTGCCGTCTTGCTCCTGATGTTAAATGTATGTTATCAGCTGGTCGTCAAAGGCCTGGAAAACAGCTGTAAAGTTCTTCTGCTGTGTTATTATTAGCCATAGTCACTGTTTGCATAGAAGGATAATGACCGTGATTTAGGTAGCCTGCGAAGCAGGCGTTTAGGGATTGGGGGAGGGGGCCGGGGACTGAGGTGAGTGCGGATGGAACGCCTGCACGAAAGACCCATGGTTTTGGATTTCTACGTCCACCAGAGGACGCTAAATTCTGATTGGCTATCTCAACTCATTAGTATTCAGGGGTTTCCTATCACGAAATAAATATTTAAAAATGGTTGATTATTTTCTTTCGAAAGCTTTAACCGATCTTCAGTTCATTGCTGATCGTAGCTTTAAATTAAAACAGGAAGCTGCTGGCAGGAAAAGATGTTTTGATGGTATTACCAACGGGATTTGGCAAGCGCGTGATTATCAGTCGGCAGGGGAAGCAGCTATATTATTGTGATTTCTACCTTGTCCTTGTCTTCAGGTGTTTCAACAACGCTCTCTGGGCCTTCGGAGAATTCCTTCGACATTTCAGAATAATGAGACTTACGGCTAAACGCTCGGAGAAAGTTTCACTGCGCAGTAATGCAAAGCCGATTGATTCACAAGCCTCAGCCAGAATCAATTCTGTGCTTCCACGTCTACACGATTGCTTGAATAAATTTTCAAAATAAATCTTGTTTCCACCAGATGCAGTCAAGCTTTTTACGGAGTTTCAGACATGGATATTTCACGATTCGGCCCGAAGTGAAATGTTTTAATCATTGAGGAAAGCCCGCTAGTTGCTGATTGGTTGTTTTTGACAGTTCTTCATGTGGGCGGAAATCCAAAAACATGGGTCTTTCGTGCAGGCGTTCCCTCCCCCCTCCCCACTTCGCCTTTCCGCTTTCCCCTCCCCCTAAGGCCGCCACGCAGGCTACGATTTACAGTAGTTCTAGCACTGGAACTGGAAATGTTGATCTCTGCAGGAGAGTCAGCATTGGTAGAGTTCATGGCCATCCTCTCCAACTGCAAGATCCTTTGCAACGCATTGTTTAGAGTGCTCCTGTCATCCATAACGAAACGAGTCCTATGTCCTTGTTAACCCCAAAAATTCACAAGGGTTAAGTCACGTGTGAATGAGCGCGCAATGCATCATAATTAGAATGAATTTATAGTTTAGAATACATTTTTGTTTAGAATAAAAATCAGTAAAGAGAATGCTTTTGCATTATATAGAACAAGGTTTGGAAGTTGGGAAGGCTTTTTTTACTTTAAGATACATAAATGTCATGTTTCGAATGAATATTTTAAGTTTAGAATAAACATTTCGAGTTTGGAATACATTTCACGAGTTCAGAACGAATATTTGAAGTTTGGCGAATATTGTCCAATTTGGTGCCCCACAAGAGTGGATGTGTAAAGTAAGTGTATGGTATGAGCTGTTTAAAGTTTTTTATTTATTTAAGTTTGTTTTGACAAATTTATACCTTTGATTTGTTTTCTGGTATTGTGTATGTTTCTGTGCTACCCAAATTCAATGATGGCAGTCTATTGGCAACTTTCTCCATTAATTGTTTTCCTGATTGGCCTTGTAGTCTTCCTGAAAAATCCTTTCTGGTTGAGGATAGTAAAGCTAACAATTTCCCCAGGATTTAGGAATAGTTGGCGATACAATGTTGTCTCAGGTTCGGTGTTGAAACTTGTGTTTGCTTGCGTTTTGGGATTGGTTTCGTAATTGATAGTCAGCGACTCCCAAAAATCGAGGAAAACCTCAATTGAAACAGCAAGGCATAGGACGTTTGATTTACCCCTAGAATAAAGACCTCGGAAAGAAAATGTAAGAAGTTTCCATGTGATTAAATTTTTCATTTATAAAAATATATATAGAAGTGTTGAACAAGTAATCTGAACAATAGCTGTGATAGTTGAGGATAATGTTTGATTGTTTAACATTGGAAGAAGTATTGATTTGAATAATAAGATGATAGATTTGTGCTTTTTGAAGTTATCTTTATCTTTATAGTTCCTTTAGAAATAAAACAATAATTAATACTGTTTTACAGATGGTTAAAGGAGTACTCCAGTCAAAATAAAGTGAGGTTCATATAAAAGATCCTACCTATTTTAGGATATTTCCAAAGTTTCTCGTGTTAATTCAATTTGGTTAAGGAAATATCGCTCCACAAACTTGGAACATGAGCGATTTGAACGTCGCCATGTTGTCTTTTTCGAGCAGACGCGTATTGTCAGCGGAGTCCCAAATATGACGTCACTGCGTGATACTCGACGCTCGGCAATGTTGTTTTGAACTGAAATCAACATGAGCGATTCGGGAGAGAGCTATTCGGGAGAGAATTCAAGCGAGTTAAATACGTCGGATGAGGATCTGGATGGTCACCTTGAAGGTAACCTTCAGATGGATGACATCCAAGGGTATCAGTTCCAACCCAGGCGAGATTCATACACTGGGGAATCTGAGTCTGATGGTAGTGACGTCGAGGACGAGTTAAACCACACTGATGGTGAAATAATATCTCGATTGAACAATTTGAATTGGTAAGTTGAATTCATTTTGAAATAAGTTTGTTGTGTGCTTTGTAACTAATTATTTTGTCGATATCACCCGAATATTCCAAACACGAAGCACAATCACGCGAAAGAAACGAAGGCACTTTCATTTTTTAATTCAGGTGTACATGCGAAAACTGCCAAATGATGGACAGAGAAGTGGAGTGCGTTTGCTGCCAGGAAACTCAAGTGATGTTGGACAAAAATGAGGAGGTTTTTGAAGTTGAGAGGCCGCAAAAAGCTTATTCCTGCATAACACAAAATCCTGGGTTTCACGCTGTTTGTACAAATCGTTGGGCTTTACAAGCTGCGTGGTTTCAATACAAGCAACAATACGGGTCACAGGCGTTCGAAGGACCAGAACATAAAATTCAAAGACATGTAGCTTACAGACAGTTAGTTCGTTGGTGCTGGGGTGTTATTGGAAAAAACATACGAGTAGTTTTGCCAGCTTGTGCAGTGAACTGTATCAGAGCACATTTCCCTCCTCCAGGTGAAGAGGATGAGCACGAGTTCATTGGATTCCATTTTGCAGATGAATAGTGAATTGCACCAAACGGTATGACACAGATGACTTAATATATCTTCAGTGTTTATATTTTTACTGTATAACTTTGTTTTTCGTACCTAGCGCTTTATTCTTGATATATGGTGATCAATGACATTTTGCTTTGGTGGTTTGGGAATTGGAGCAATGCATTTCTTTTGCTTTGCTGGGTTGTATTCGACTGTTAGTTTACCTTGTTGTATCTCTAGGACATCTTGCATCATAGCTTTAATGTAGTTATAGGATTTTTGCTCCTTAATTGGTTTTGCTACCCAGTTCTTCCTTTGTTTGGGGCAAACCACATTGTACCGTTTTTCACCTTGACAAGGTCCCTTGGTAATCACGGCTTGTTTTCTGTTGACATTCTGGTTGTGATCAAGTGCGGTAAGTTGAGTTCGAGCTACCATTCCCTTATGACTAAAGTGTTCTCGTTTTGGGAGATACTTCAGCATAAGCGAATGGTATTGCTCTAACTCGCCAGTATGATGAAATTCAGTTAACTTGGCCAAATCTTTCAGTAGCTTCTTGTTGGTAACAACTTCTTCAAGGGCAACATGGGAAGGGGAACCAGCAGCAAGCCATTTAATACTTTTTCTTTTCTTTTTGACATTGCAAGGTGGCCACATTTATGGAAAACATGGTGATCTTTCCACTTGTGCTTATTTACGATGTGCTGAAGGACGGAGACCCACTTTTCTTGAAGCATTTCAGGGTCTCCACCACAGGTCGATGCACTCCACCAGAAATGATTTGATATCGCCTGGATCCATGGCTTCAGGTCCGCACACGTTTTCTTCTTTGCTTTCTTAAACAATTTCTTAGTGACCCACTTTGACAAATGCCAAACATCATATTGATGTATGATGTTGGAGTAATCGCTTCTCATTCTGGCAGTGACTGTAATATGCCTGTCAGTGGTAAGGCATCGGATTGGAATGTTATTTTGCAAGAGAGAATTTAGAGTTCTTTTACATCCCTCATACTCCATAGCATTCGACGAGGAAACTTCTGTCACTTGCACAACGCTAAATTCAACAACCTTACCTGATTTCTCATCCAGCAAACTATATGTCCCATATTTTGCCGAATGACCAGGACTGTCACACCTTCCATCACCACAGATGTCAACTTGTGGAACTTGTCTCAGTTGTTGGAAAACTTCTAATTGGCTTGTGTTCCAAGCATTCTGAATGGCTGGAAATAGCAAATTCTCCTGTACGTGGTAAAAGTGTGATGAACTAACAAACTGTAAATTGAGAAATTTTGCAAAGTTGTTGATCGATTGGTAGGTATTACCACTGAACAGAATAGCAGCTGGAATTAAGAAATTACCAACAGCTGCTCCATTTACTGAAGGCTGTGATTGCCAATTGTTTAAATGACCATTGAGGCAAGTAGTCTTCATTATGACCAGGCTTCCTTGAAAATGTTTTGTTTTTTCTGTAATTATACTTCCACAGTCTTGACACAACCTAAAAAGCTTGTCAAGTTGGTTTTCAAAAACAATAATCTTTTTATCCGCAGGTGCAGGTACTTGAATTTCTTCATCATCGGTATCATTATCATCACTGGAATGACCAGGAGAATAAACTGAGTTATCATCAGAAATTCCACCTGAGTGAAAATCATCTGAGTCACCATCACTAATTTCATTCTCAACAACATGTGGACTTTGGTCTACTGATTTGGGTGGAATAGCTGAATAATTATGGTCTTGCAAATGACTTAACACATGCATGTTATTATATTCTTTGCTTATATTGTCATTTGACTGCAGTTCATGTTGCCTACCTTCAGTTGCAATATTGGGCTGGTTGTCAGTCTGAATTGCCGCTGACCTAAAGCACTTTATAATTTTTGTAGTTTGAACAGCAATCTCTTTTCTGTTAACGAGAATAGGTGAATGTGAGGGTAATGCTGAGATATTTTCTTCTTCTAATTCGCCTACATCCATGGAGGTTACTGCATCTTGGCTTTGTACATTATAATTTGTAACCTTTATATAACAGAAAATTCAATACAGTTTATAATATAAAAAAAAACAAAAACTGTTGAAAATGTTGTTTTATTATTTCTATACATTGAATTATTTTTTCATTAAATTGAACATATTTATGATCACATTGTTTATTTTGACTTCACTTAATATCTATAATATATATAATGACTTAATATCTGTCAAATTATATTTGTTTACCTCGCTCGTACGAGCTTCAATTTGCCTTCGACTGGATGCACGACTTCTGTGCTTTTCCGGTCTTGTAAACGCAAATAGAGTTGGTATCGCAGAAGGTCTCAACGTTTTTGCTTTTTTGTGGCCGCATATTTCCCTAGAATGCTCAAAACAGTCGGGTTCAAAGTGACCACTACAGACATAACAATTCCCTGGTTTGCGCGGATTATCTCTTCTCACATTTCGCAACCAAACGCTTTTTAGCTGTCTACGAGGCAACCTGTGGTAACTAATATCCATCCCTTGGGTCTTTCTCGAATTATTCGTACACATAGGTACCATACAATGCGGCATTTTACCAATTTAAATTGCGTCTAATTTGAATAACAAAGAAGAAGAAAGCTTTTCTAATTTTCGCGGGTTATGGCGAGTATCACGCAGTGACGTCATATTTGGCACTCCGCTGACAATACGCGTCTGCTCTAAAAAGACAACATGGCGACGTTCAAATCGCTCATGTTCCAAGTTTGTGGAGCGATATTTCCTTAACCAAATTGAATTAACACGAGAAACTTTGGAAATATCCTAAAATAGGTAGAATCTTTTATATGAACCTCACTTTATTTTGACTGGAGTACTCCTTTAAAATTTAAAAAATTACACAATTCATGAAGAATAGTGGTGGGTGGAAAATGTGCTTTGGTGAGTGGGAAGGAGGCAGGTGTTGATTTGGGACGAAATCAATGTTAAGCATGGAAGGGGAGGCTGAGCAAAGGTGGGAGATTTAATACATTTCCGTATGCAGTGTCTGGGATATTTGTATTAAATGGAGAGGGAAGGTAGGAGCCATTTCTATTTGCTGATGACGTTTTTCTGTTGCGTAGAATTTGTACATTTGAATGTAGAACAGACAACCCAACTGATATGGAATATATAGTATTGTATTTAGAGTGAGAGAACACGAGTGAGAAGAGTAGGGAAAGGATAAAAAACACAACAGGAGTTTAAATGAAGGGAATTAAGGCATAAAATTAGGCTTAGGCGGTTTTGGATAACCGAAAACGCATGTGGAAAAGATGTTTTTTTGTGCATTAGTATTGTAGGCTGTACGTGTTTCTTAAATAGTTCTTGATTGTATTTTCTGATAGTAGAGTATGATATAATTTTATAACCAAGTACTATTTAGTGGAATTTTTCATTATCAACATACCTCCAGTGAGTGCATTATGTGGGTATTTTTCACAGACATTAAGTTCCCAGTTGTCATAAATTTGTTGAAATGCAACCTTGACTTCTTGGGTTAATGTGAAGGTTGTTCTGTTTACAGTAACAACACAACATTATGGTTTGGATTATAGTTGTGTTGGGGATGAAGTAATGTGCCTTCACCTTTGGTGTACAAATTTGCTAAAAAGTGAACTGAGAAGACATGCAGGAGTTAATTGATGATAAATGGGGAAAATAATACTATTGTTTTGATGATATTAAATATGATGTTGGTTTAAATTATGTTAAGGCGGGTTTGTGGGGTGATACGGCCATAGAGCTGTAATACTTGTTTGGAATGGCCATTGTGGCATGGGCCCCCGTGTATTATGAAAATGGGCGTGAGCACAGAGAGCCAAGAAATAGGTATATGGAAGCGTTCAAATTAAATTAGTGAGAAGGAAAATACTCAAAATAGTTTGGAACAGAGCAAAAGTAAAGAAACAGAGCATAGAGAGTGTTTTATATGACGTTTTAATTATTTATCTTCAGAAATCACAATTGTGTAAAATGTTCTAGGGAGCATGGCCCTGGATTGTGTATACTGTTGTGGGCCTACATGTAGGACTTGGCCCCCGTCACAGGAGAAAAGGCAAGGCGCCTAAATTGAGCCCAATGGAAGCATGGTTTGTGAACATGTTTGTTTAATATAGTTGAAGGTATGAATTACGTACATGTAGATTATGTAGTACATTGAATATTGTATGATGCCTAGTTATTGTTTGAAAGATGACAGTGTAGTTCTTTCTTCTTCAGTTAGGATGGTATTCTGCATAACAATGGCTTTGGAAAACAACCATAGGAGGTGGGAAGTGAACCCTTTGGCATTATTTTGAGCATCTTGAGCATGGAATAGCAGTGAGGCTGTGCAAATCCGACAAAGGTGAAGGTGGTCTGGTTCATTATGAAGTTTGCATTTCCTGTAACTACATGACAAATAAAAATGTAATAATTGTAAGTTGAAATGCAGTTGTGGTTAGGGAACATAATGGTGAGGAACATGTTGTGTCGTATGTACATATTATAGTTGTGATGTCAATATTGGATATAGAGGTGGTTAATATGGAAAAATATGATGTTGATACTACTTGTTGAATGTAAAGATGTAGGTAATATATTAAAAAAATAGTTGTGTATATAATGGATAACATACTATTAGAATGATCTTTGAACGAAGAAGCAGTGATTTTACAAAATAAGATAAAAGAAAAAAAAATTTTTAATAAATTTTTTTTTTAATGTGGAAGAAAAATGTGCGTGCCTATGCCATGGTAGAATTGAATGGAATGTGGTGGATTAGAGAGTGAGGTTTTTTATATAATGATGAATGTGACAAAGTAGTAGGTGGAGGAACCCAAACTAATTTTGGAAGTATTACTTATAGTGTATTTTGTATTGAAATAATTAGAAATTGTTATTAAATTATACAGAATTAAGTGTACTATTAACTCTTTCCCTACGGGCGCAGTTAAAATGGGTCGTTGATGACCCGCAAAGTCGTCAATCGAAAAACACGGCACACGGTAACGCAAGATTAAAAATTGAAATTCGACAAGCGCCAGGAACATGAAATCCACGCACACGCCAAGTTTGATTTGATTTCATAAACAACTCTGCGATTGGTTGCATTTTGAGTTTTCAAGATGCTATGCGGGCGTGCAAGATGGCCTTTTCTGGAAAAATATAAATTTTTCAACCTGATTTATGATAATTAATGCTAATTTATATTAACATAATGTGTTTTGTTCGGGAAATTTAAAAGAACAAGTAAAAGCCGGTTTATTGGGCTTCCAGAAAATGTATAGCTTTGGCAACAGTTATGGTTATTTCAAGAGATATCAATAGAACAACGTGGTCGTTCAATTTTTGATGTTTTTCAGCCGTAGGGAAAGAGTTAATAATATTAATATTATGGTGGGAATTTGGAAAACAACCAGGTGTTCAGTTGGTTAAGCCTTACAGAAACTGTATAAGGGGCTATAGAAAGGTATATGTGTGCATAGAGATGTATAGGGAGAATGCGTAAGAAGTTTGATATCTAAGTATTGAAGTTTTTAGGTTTCCGATAGAAAATGTTGACAATGGCTATAGAAACAAATAGGTTTGTATAGGTTGACGTATACACAGGCGTATATGCAGCCATATAGAGTTTTTGGTAAGGGAATTATGATAAGATGTATATTTGGCGCAAATCCAAGCAAGAATGTGATCGTGAACAGTATGTGTACCAGTGCTCAGTTGTTAATAATTTAATTAACAATCTGAAAACAGCTTATTATAGGGAGATCATTAAAGAACATTCTGGAGATCAGAAGGTATTATTTACAACTGTAAACAAGCTGCTGCAAAAGTCATCTGTAAAGCGATATCCATCATTCCCTGACAACTCCAAATTTACCTCCGCAGCTGTATGCCAATTTGAATTATCTAACTTTGCTATGGTTAGTCAAGATACAATAGGGGTATACGCCCGTAAATTAACTTAGATCCCTTACCGGCCTCAGTAATGAAGAATTGCTTAGACATGTTATTGCCAACAATCACCACAATGGTGAATATATCACTCTCTTCTGGTATCATGCCTGAGGCACTCAAGATAGCTGAGGTACTACCTGTTCTCAAGAAATCTGATGCTGATTATGAACAATTCCAGAATTTCCGTCCTATCTCCAACTTGAAAATGGTATCAAAGGTGATCGAGAAAGCGGCAGCTATGCAGTTAACAGATCATGTGACATCTCATCATCTTGATGAATGGCTCCAGTCAGCCTATAAGCTTTATCACTCTACTGAAACTGCACTTGTCAGAGTACAAAATGACATCTTACGAGCCATCGATAACAACAAATCTGTGCTTTTTCTACTCCTGGATCTCTCTGCTGCCTTCGATACTACAGACCACACTATTCTACTATCACGATTATTTCATCGCTTTGGTGTCAAAGGCAATGTTCTTGCTTGGCTTGAATCTTACTTGTCATCTCGGAAATATTACGTCCAAGTTGAGGGATGCAAGTCGACTTTGCGATCGCTGACATCCGGGGTTCCTCAGGGATCGGTGCTGGGCCCCTTGCTCTATGTCCTATATACTGCACCGGTGGCTGATATCATCAAAGCTCACGATCTGCAATACCATTTCTACGCTGATGATACCCAGCTTTACGTCACCTTTAATACCGACTCTCGAGAAGATGCTTGCCTGGCCAAGTCAAGAGTAGAATGTTGTGTCAAGGAGATAGACAGTTGGATGATCCATAATAAATTGAAGTTGAATGATGAAAAGACTGAGTTGCTTGTGATTAGTTCTAAATATCGTTTGAGACCTTGTGTTAATTCTGTTCAGGTGGGAGATGAGTCTATTAAACATCAGTCTACTGTGCGTAATTTGGGAGTTATATTTGACCAAGTGATGTCTTTCGATGAACATATCAGTAAAGTATGCAAGTCCTCCCAATTCCATTTAAGGAACATTGGAAAGATTAGGAAGTACCTAGACGAAAGCTCAACTGAGACATTAATACATGCTTTCGTATCAAAGTTGGATTATTGTAATGGTCTTCTAAACGGACTCCCCAAATATCAGATAAATAGACTTCAACTTGTATTAAACACTGCAGCTCGTGTTGTCACATACACACGTAAATATGATCACATAACTCCTGTTTTAATGAGGTTGCATTGGCTACCTATATCTTATCGTATTACCTTTAAAGTATTATTACTAACTTACAAAGCGCTAAATGGTTTAGCACCTTGTTACATATCTGATCTCCTCGCTAGACGTAGTTATGTACGTTCACTAAGATCTGCCTCACAAGAACTGTTACAAATACCCAGATCTCGAACTGTTACTTATGGTGATAGGGCCTTCTCCATTACGGCCCCTAAACTATGGAATGATATACCGCTATCCTTACGGAAAGCGCCTAATGTGAACATATTTAAAAAAGATCTCAAGACGCATCTGTTTAAGATAGCTTTTTTTTAGTTTTTAGCGTTAAATTTTTGTTTTTTCTTTCTTTTTCTTTTCTTGCTTAATACATATTAAAAGTTGAATTGTAAATAGGATTAGTATATATCATTACCGTAAATAGTTTTTAACTGTAATATTGTAAAGCGCTGTGAGCAACTGGTGTAACAGCGCTATAGAAATAAAAAAAGAAATTAATAAAAATTAATAAATTATTTATAGTTGTGACAATGACGAGAAGCTTAGAAAGCATGGTGGAGTTAGGGGGCAATAAATTTCAGGGGCACCATAGACATTGTAAAAAGGCACTTTTACAAAGAGACTTTTACAGTGGGAAAACGGAGAATTTTTTAAAAAGTTGGGTGGAGAGGCCCCTTTTGGTGTCGGGTTAGTACGCCTATGAGTATGTGAGTGTATGTAAGACTTTCATTGTCATGTACCAATGCGTTTATGAGTTTGTAAAGACATGGAAAAGTTATAGGCAGTATAATGATAAATGATGGTGATATTATAATATATACATTATCTATTTATTTGAAACATACTTGTTTTTTGTGTTTTTCCAGTATACATTTGTAGGAAATCCTGGTATTCTCTTGTGTCTGACACCTGATTTTTTGTAGACGAGTACATGTTCATGGTGGAAAAAAGACACAGGCTCATCGAAAAGACCCATGCATCGTCCACCAGAATTTGCTAGTATGTCGCCAAACTTATCCCAGGTAGTGTGGTAAAAATATTGTTTCGCAGTCTTCGCCTCTAGCCTTTAGTGTGCTTCGACCTCTTCCATGATCATATGGAAGAAGTTGTGGAATGCACTCTTACATCTGCCTAAATGAAAAGTAAATGAGTAATAGGTCTATAAAATGAAAAGTAAATGAGTAATAGGTCTATAAAATGAAAAGTAAATGAGTAATAGGTCTATAAAAGGTCTATTAATATTTCCTCAGCAATTGATTGGTCTTCAGCTGACTAACATTGTTTTTTATATTCTTCCCAAAGGTCGAAAACTCTGGCCTGCAAAACACGGTATTTGCGCCTTTGGATGTGCTTCAGCTTCTTCTCAGATACCAATCGCACTTGAATTGATACCAACTTTTCTTCCTGATGTAGTAGGTTTATCAATGTGTACATGGGCAGCTGAGACTTTCCGGATAGGAGATAGTTGAGACTATGGTGCCAGCCTTCCACATCGTTGTTTGTTTGCACTGATCGCATATATACAGTCCAGCTGGATGGGGTTGCTGCCATGGATCCATGGATCTGAAATATAGTTGATCAGCAGCTGGAGTGGGGCTTAATTTATGGTGAATTTCAGTTAACACCCATATTAAAACATGAGCTACACATGTCATCAGTGGTCTATACTTTGTACAAAAGTAAACAAAATCAAAGCCATAATTCCCAGGTGAACTACAATCGTTGCAGAAATTAGTTGGGACACTTTTTGAAATCTCGATTAGACAACTAAATCTCCTGAAATAACAATTTAAACAAATTCCATGGTGCCCCCTTCCCCCCTGTTCAATGTTGTTTCATTCTGCAGTAGATTCAACCTTGTTCAGGCCCCACGACAGAGTTTATTTGTGATAAAATCAACATTGTAAGGGGGGTGGAGCGGGTAAATACCGTTGTACAGCACATGTGTCCCAACAATTTCTGCAACGATTGTCCGAGGAACGTTCAGCGCTATAGGCGCCATTTAGCGTTCTGTTCTGCAATTTCATTAGAGGTATTTAATTAGAAGCGGGATTTGTTGCAGTTAAATAATGCAAAGCTTACCATATTGCGCATGCGTAAAATTACGTGACGTCATGAATGACTTAATGAACGGATCGTAGTTGTTGAGATATTCTATAAGAATGGTGTTCATTCAGCGTATCTGCGCAAGGAAACGAGCTTTAGCTATGTTTTTGCAAAAAGAGAAAGGTTACTCATGTCGGCAAATTGCTGCTAAGGTTCAAATATCGAAGTCGAGTGTTTCGCGAATTTTAAAAGAGGAAACGGTAAGAAAGCACAATCAAACCAAGGCATCGAAAAGACGTGGACGTCCGTGCGTACTGACGTGCCGTGACCAAAGGAAACTTTCTCGTTCCGTATCACAGCTTCGTTTTATCGATCCTAACTTTACGGCCATGAACGTTGTTGAAAATAGTGGTATTGACTGCACAAAAGCTAAATACAGAACTTTCGTCTCCTATCTCAATAAACTGGGCTATAAATTCCGTCAAACTCGTAAAAAAGGACTTCTCAGTGAAAAAGATCACCACCAAAGGCTCAAATATGGAAGAGCAGCGTCAAGATTAAGCTCGTCTTACTGGACAACCGATGTGGCTTTTTACTTGGATGGTGTCTCCTTTATACACAAGAGTAATCCTCTAAGGGAAGCGATTACCCCAAGAGCAAGATTGTGGCGCAAAAAAGGCGAAGGTCTTTCCTTGACAGCTAAAGGATCTAAAGATTTGGCTGGCGGCAAAAGATTGCACTTAATGGTGGCAATAGCGCCAAGAAAGGGCGTTATTTTGGCGGGAAAATATGAAAAGATGTCGGGATGTTATTTTTCCGATCTCATTAGAAGGACATTTCCCACCATGTTTCGACGACTTGGAAAAACCTGTCGTTCTAAAAAAATTTTCGTCATGGACAATGACCCTTCACAAACTTCAGCCAAGGCTATGAAAGCCCTCCGTGAACTCGGTATTGACCTAAAGAAAATCCTGCCACGATCACCGGATTTAAACCCCATAGAGAACCTATTTCACGTCGTGAAAAGAAGGCTACGAAAGGATGCGAAAGAGAAATGCATCAACAAAGAAACATGGGACAATTTTGTCGTTCGAGTGAGATCGACTATTTTTGACACTTCAACTGATTACATTAACAAGACCATAGACAGCATGCCTAAAAGAATTAAGCAAATAATTTGTAGTAAAGGAAGGCGAATAAAATATTGAAACCATGTAACCTTCGTTTTTGTTTGTATGCGCGCTCAGCGTGGGAGGTATCTTAATATTCATAATTTTATTGATGTCTCCAACAACTGTCTGTGGCAGCAGAAAACGTGAAAAAGCCCTCGGAGGTACAGGAGAAAACAACACCAACTCTACTCACATGAGTCCCCGGCGGTCACCCATCCGAATACGAACCCCGTCAGACCGGGCTTAACTTTGGTGATGCAAACACCACGTGCTAACTGTACGTCGGCATGGCTACCTTGCTACCAAATTCAAGCATAGCGCGAGATTCTTGCCAAAAATGAAGACATATTAGCGACAACGGCAAGTAGCGAAAAACAACTGAAGAAAAGTAAACTTAGACAAAAATTATATATATATATATATATATATATCAAGCCTATATACCTCAGAAAAAAATTCTGAGTCCCTGACGGGAATCGAACCCGTAACCTTCTGATTTCCGGTGAGACGCTCTAACCATTGAGCCACACGAACTCAGATGGAGAGCGAAGGTTAACTAATGGTCACATATTACATCGGACCATTAATTAACCTTCGCTCTCCATATGAGTTTGTGTGGCTCAATGGTTAGAGCGTCTCACCGGCAATCAGAAGGTTACGGGTTCGATTCCCGTCAGGGACTCAGATAATTTTTCTGAGGTATATAGGCTTGATGCATATCTCCACATATATATTACATATAATTTCACAAGCCGTCAGTTCTAATATATTCACACACACACATATATATATATATAAATATATATATCAAACAAAAATAGATTAACACATTTCTAGGTCTTAATGAACTACACTATGTTCACTATTCACATTTTTTGATATGTAAAGGACACAATACACCACAGTCAACCACAGTAAACCAATTCATTTAAATTAATTAACTTATTCAGTTGTTTTATATAAGTTAACACGGTTGACTGTGGTCGACTGTGGTTGACTGTGGTTGACTGTGGTTGACTGTCACCGATTAGCTGCATATATTCATGGTTTGTTAGACGTTGGCAAAATGAGATACAAATACATATCTGAAAAGGTTGTTCGCTCTTTCATCAATATCTTAGGCAATATCTAACCTATAACTCCTGATGATTTATGAGACTCCTGCGAGCAACACCAGTGCAACACGGATGCCGATGGAGCCCGAAATGAAGCGATTACTGCAGCGGCAAACGACTCTCTATTGGGAAATTTTTTCGTGTCTGCCTGACTATATGTCACCAGGTAAACTTGTCTAACTTCTCGACGACCTATTTCTTCTGTTTCACATTGGGACGAAGAACTGTCACTTTCATACGCCGCGATTAAATCCATAGTAGAAGAAAAATTAACAGCAAACATGCGATATTTATACGCAACATACTTAGTCCCAAGAGAGACAATCATTTTATTTGCAAATGTACAGTATGTAAACGTACGAGCATGGCATTCTTGCACGTTGTTATGTCAAAATGAGCATCCTAAATATGAAGAGGCTGATCCGTAACAATTTAAGGCAACCCTCACCGCATGAAACAGACGACGTTCTCGCTCATTTTTCGGACAATCGTTGCAGAAATTAGTTGGGACACTTTTTGAAATCTCGATTAGACAACTAAATCTCCTGAAATAACAATTTAAACAAATTCCATGGTGCCCCCTTCCCCCCTGTTCAATGTTGTTTCATTCTGCAGTAGATTCAACCTTGTTCAGGCCCCACGACAGAGTTTATTTGTGATAAAATCAACATTGTAAGGGGGGTGGAGGGGGTAAATACCATTGTACAGCACATGTGTCCCAACAATTTCTGCAACGATTGAAATCGTTGCAGAAATTAGTTGGGACACTTTTTGAAATCTCGATTAGACAACTAAATCTCCTGAAATAACAATTTAAACAAATTCCATGGTGCCCCCTTCCCCCCTGTTCAATGTTGTTTCATTCTGCAGTAGATTCAACCTTGTTCAGGCCCCACGACAGAGTTTATTTGTGATAAAATCAACATTGTAAGGGGGGTGGAGGGGGTAAATACCGTTGTACAGCATATGTGTCCCAACAATTTCTGCAACGATTGAAATTTCTGCATGGATCTGAAATATAGTTGATCAGCAGCTGGAGTGGGGCTTAATTTATGGTGAATTTCAGTTAACACCCATATTAAAACATGAGCTACACATGTCATCAGTGGTCTATACTTTGTACAAAAGTAAACAAAATCAAAGCCATAATTCCCAGGTGAACTAGGTGTTAATTCGTACCAAACTAAATCAGCCAATCTTAATGGATTGAGATGCCAAACCTTTCCTTGAACTTTATAAAATTATTAAGTTCAATTCGTGAAAATTTCACCATCTAAACTGGCCTTAATCGTAAATAAATTAAGAAATTCTAAATAAAATTCTAAATAATTTAAATTAAGAAATTTAGCGAGGTTTTACAAACCTTTCTCCATATGGCTTGTGTCCAGTGGAAGACGCATCCCATAAGAGTAGTGTTTGGTAACACTTGCCAGCCTTACATATTGCTATTTCAAAGTCTACTGTTATTTTCTTTACAGCTGGAATTTTGGGAAAGATCGTCAACAATTCACGCAATTACTGTGCCATACAGTAATCTTTCGTCTTCCTTCCTGACATCAACACGAACAAGAGGGGTACGTGCTTGGCATGGTCTTCTTTTCTAACGAAAGCGTTAATAGTCGATAACTGTAAAGGGATAGTGGCACAGCTTAAATGTTCTGTCGATATACCATACTTTTTTGAGGATGTCCAGCTGCTGCTTTGTTGCAAACATCAGATGACGGCGGCCATTGATGATGATGTCTGCCCTAAAGAATTCTGTTGGAATATGATCATTAGCAATCGTGAAATTCAGATCTTTTGGGTCTTCTCGCGGTAAATGTTGTTGTAGCCTATTTGCAGCTCTAGCAAGACATTCAGGTTTTGGCAAACCTGGACATGGTTCACCACCAATTTCTTCTACAAGGACCTAGAAGCTGATGGGAAACCTGAAATGTTGTGGAACTCCACAGCCTTGTCATCTTTCTGTTACCACACTCCCTCACTTCCTGACGAAAGTCACTTATTTACTGCAGGTCAGTTTGCCATTCTCTTCCATGTTTCTTGATTACATCAATAGGAATTTGGGTGTTCTTTAGAGGAGCAAGTGACTTTAGAGAGAATACTAATGCACCCCTCTTGCTTTCTGCCTGAAGACGTAAAAATAGAATAGGGATAACCTACCTGTTATTGTAATTGCTTGTCTTCTTGGTTATTGCCTTGATGCGATGGAATATTCTCTCTTCTTCTTCAGCATTAGCAGATTGGCCAGATATCAGATGGAGCATTAGAGAGCTGTGAGGGCATGAAAGTATACACCAAATAACTTGTGCATCGTAGGTTTTTGGTTGTTTCACACAGTGCTTCAGGAGAATAACATGGTACCATGACTGATTGTAATACCTGAGGATTGTAGCTGGATTTCTCTTGTCATCTATACTGTAAATAATTCTTTGCATTTCACAAAGTTTGTGAAACTTGCTGTGGCTTCTCGGATACCAAGTTATTTTGGTGTAGGTATGTAGTTGTTTTTATTGGAGGCAATCGATAGTCAACACCACGCCTTGTTCTCTTTGCCACTTAGACAAATGTTTACAGTATCTTGAACAGCCTTTTCCTCCTTGTCGTTCAGGTGGTGTGGAAACTCTGAAAACATTCTCAATGTGGTGACCAATGTCATGTAGACGTTCTGCTGGGAGAATTTCATATTTGTCAAGGTAAAGATCTCTCATTGGCTGGTGAGGGTTGACAAGTAGGGCAGGGACTCTTTGGATGTCATGCATTTCATTGTCTGATGCTGCGTTTACACTAGAGCAAAAGTAATCGGATTCGTATTGTTTTTTATTCCCATGAGGATGCAAAACAATATGAATCCGGATAGTTTTGCTCTAGTGTAAACGCAGCCTAATAGACACTGAAGTTCTTGCTTGGTTTTTCCTGTGAATATGCATCTAGCACCCAGTTATTGTTCCAGCTGCTCTCTAGACAAACTATTGATAGGTTTTTGCTTGTGTTTAAGAGTATTTGCTCTTGATATTGTGCCAGGCTTCATGATGATATCAACTCTTGTCTTGAAAGGAGAGCAGGGGCAGCTCAGGGCATGATCCAATTCATTTACCCTTGTTGAATGGCACCACAATTTGAGCAATAATAATTGCCACCTTTTGGTTGACCGCTTTCAAACTGTCTTGCCGGACTGTCCCCACGAAAAAATCGTGGAGTGTCTATAAATTCATTTCCAGAAGCTGTTTTCAGGTGATTGGTTGTTTCTTGGATGTTTCTTGACATCCTAGTATCACTGTAAGCAATCTGCTCCGCTTCAGAGCAACCACAACGAGCAATAAGTGTACATTTGGCTTTTCAACAATTCGTTTGAATGTCAACTGTTTTCCCAGTTTTGTTCTTGTTCTCAATACTTGTGAGAAAAACAGCAGGATCATACAAAGTACGGTTGAGTTGTCATGCCAAACCATCAAATGTCTGTCTTTCGTGGTATTTAAGCTTGTCTTTGTGTTCATTGTTCAGTCCTTCCTCTGGGTTGTACTCGTGCAGGTCTTTCAGTCAGTTGATGATCTGCTGTAGTGACTGTCTGGGTTGTCTTGCATGTACAGTGCATGTCAAGGAGGGTCTTTCTTCGAATTTCCTGCAGTTGTACTTTCCTGCCTTCAACTGTGAATTCAACTTCCATGTCTTTTGTCATGGCCAGTTTTTCATACTGCAACAGAAAATAATAAATAAATGTCTGACAATTTATAGTCATAAATTACATATATATTGAACAATTCGTTGAACAATTGTATATTTTCCACTTAGATTTTTTCTCTCTTACTTTATCTGGGTAATGTATGTGGGAACTGCAATTTCACCTCCTACACTTCTCTTCTTCTTTCTTATGTTTGTTGCCCATTCATCATTGCTGTCCTGCTTTCTCTTAACTGCTTACTTTGTACTCCTTTTTCCAATCTCCAATTTCACTTGACTTGGATAGCAAAATGAACTGATTTACGACAACCTCTGCATCGATTCCGTAGATTTTAGCCAGCTTTTGGGTATTACCTGAATTTTCTTCATTAAAATCTGTGGGATGAAAGACATTGGCCAGAGACAAAATCTCACAAGCTTTAGACAAGAATCTTTTCTCAAGTTCGTTGTGCAGCCAGTCTAAAAACGGAAAGAAAATGTCTTGCTTAAAGAGATCTGTTTGACAGTCAACGCCAGGTGTTTCACTGCAAGAAATGAGTTGTGTAAGGATGTAACATGAATCCTTATACACGTGGTTTACTGTCCATATAAGATCGTATAAGGACTTTGGCGAATCCTGGTCATATGATCTGTATACTGATGAAGTCATTATATAGCGTATAAGGAAACATTATACAATGTATAATAAATATTATATTATGTATCATGGATTTAAAAAAAATCAAATTTGAGTTGGCAAAATGACCGAAGTGGAAGTAATGAACTAATTTAATTAACTTCTAATTCCTGTAATGAACATCAATTACAAAAAAATACATGTAAGCAAGATACTAGACAATTATCTACTTCGCGGGAAAATTTAAGAAATGCTTTATTTTCATGCAATAAATTTAATAAAGCATTGTACCAATAAATCACTGAATAATACATTCAGATTAATCTATACTTACTGTCGTAGCAACAGAAGTGTTATTAAAAAATAGCTGCAATTCAGTTCCTCGGTCTGACTAACTCAATCGGTAATGATGGGAAGTTTGATGAACCAAAAAAGGATTATCAATTAAAGATCAATGGGAAATCAAAGGAACAAGTAATTCAACAAACTTTACTAATTGAGTTGCTCAGGCTAAGAAATTGAATTGCAGCTATGTTTTAGGGAAAAAATACAATGCTTACGTTTAAAACAGTTACAAATTTATGTACTACTCGAGACTTCATCAGAGGCTCAGAGCATCTAAAACTAAGTGAATGTTTGCTCACGTCACATTAAACGGCATTCGTAACGGTAAAGCACGCGCAATAATTACGTATAATTAATTTGTTTGAAAACAGGTTTCTCAAAGTTATTTCTATATTAAAAGAGGCTGCCAAGTGTTGTTTAGCGGTTGCCTCTCTTGCACCATGGTTTTGGCTTTGGCAATTTCAATAGATTCCCAAGTAGCATAATAGTATATAATAGTATCCACAAATGTTCTATAAATATATGTTACCATGCACCATGCAAACTTTCAAAGATTTATTTACAAATATATCGTTGCAAAACAATAATGATGTACCACCATTAATCTGTACTCACTAAAATTCACAAAATTGGTTAATTAACAATAACTATATAACCAGATTCCGGACTACATGTTAAATTGCCTTTCAATCGGCACAACTACAACAACGTTCTCATTTCGATTTATGGTTCTTAAATTGTACTTCACCTTTGACGCTGCGCACCTGTGAGATATTCTACCCAGTGGAATAAACGAGGCAGCGGATGCATCTTCGTAATTTTCCAGACAAACTTGCACTGGTAGCCCAAAATATTCTCTGCATTGTGGATGTGGCTTGTACCAGTAAACATACGCCAAGATGTATGTTACGGAGTTTCCACACTTTGTCTCGTGTGGCGTACGAAATGTTGAATTTCACCTATAAACCAAATGTTACTTTTAGTACAACTGCTTCTAATGTAATTAATTAACGTTTTTTAAAATTTATAAAAGTTAAGAAATACCCGATGGTTTTCCGTGTTTGGATAACGTAATCCAAACATGCAGGTTGTGAGACGTGAGAAAACGTAAAGAAACACGAGCCGATAGCTGAGTGTTTTTTAGCTTTTCTAAAGTCGAGCAATATCCCAAGTGTTTGGATCACGTTATCCAAAAAACACGAAAATATGCCGTTTAACTTTATGTTGGCTTGCTGCAGATGTAAAGTATTGTGAGTTTGCCTACTGTAGCATAATCTACAACACAGAATCTTTTTTGTGGTTTTCTCTCACTGTCGAAGTGTTGTTCGGTGATTTTTTTTGTTGGTTACAAGAATTACAAAATGAATGATTTCTTCGTTAATATCCTGCCCGACGAGAGGTAAAATAAACATTTTACACCTTTTCCATGTTCTCTTGGTGGACTATATCTATAAAAGTGGTGTCCTTTTTGGTTTTATTGAAACTTTCAATAAGGTAAACGTCGCCCTCACAAATTATATTGTGTACAAGATCGACCTCAAAATTCCCGTGTTTGGATACTCTTATCCAAGCATGGGTATTGACCAATCAGAGCGCTTGTGTAGAGTACATGTTATTTTATCATGAATAATACCATACGTGAAAAGAATATTCAAAGTGTAGGTACGAGAACTACGTGAAAATTGACAGTTAAGTGCTTTAACCTTACCTGGTCTTCTTTCAACGGTTTCTGTATCAAGACCCCACTGCCCATGCCATCTTGCCAGAATAACAGATGATCGGTTGTTTCTTCCTTTCATGGAGCCAAACAATTCACCACACACTAGAACTTCATAAAATTCCTCATAATATTGAAGCAACGTGTACATTAAACCAAGATCTTCAACTTCATGGTCGTGAAGATATTTAGCCTTGATACGCCCAAGTGGTAATGAAAATGTGCAATTTCCGAAGTTCAAATGTCTTAGATTTATCCCTGTTGCATGCATCTGTTCAACTGCTTTGCGAAATTCAGTACCATTAACTCTTGTAACAGTGGCAAGCGAGCCTTTAACAGATCTTGGTTGAAGTAATTTTTTAAAAGACGCTATTTCATTTGGCCAATCAATTGCTTGAATTTGCTGATTTTCAAGGAAGCGGCGCATTAATTGGATTTCAATTTGGTGATTATTTACATGATAGGAGCCAAGGATTCCATTAAACCTTTCAAAGCCAAAGCACCAAAAGGAATACACAGGACCGAAATTAAATATGCATTCACTTAAATGACAATGCAAATGCATATTCATTGTAATTTTGTCTTTACCATACAGTTTCTCAACTGACTTGCAAAACTGAACAAGCAGTTTGTCTGCAGTACGACAATCACTTCTGGATATATTTCTTCGGCATATTAAGGAACAGGCTCGCACAAATATTTTCCAGGCTTGAAGATGTTCTTTTGGCAGAATATCCGTCAATGCAAAAGAAGAAAAAATCAGGTTCCAATTCTTGAACTGGTCAGCAGTAAAACCAGCAAAGCCAGAAGCAATTTTCAGTGGCAATCGGCCAATTCCAGCTGGGGTCGCCATTCCATCAACACGCTGTTGAAGATTTTTGAAATCCTTGTCTTGCAATAAACCACTCGTCTTCCAAATCTTAAGCATTCGTTTAGTTGTACCCAAGAGTAAATTGTGCATAGGGTCAATAACAACAAAACGAACGTTATCAAAATAAGGCAGTTCACAAAGACATGAATATCGAACACCGGATTCTCTTTCGATTCTCTTTCTCTCTGCCTTGCTTAGTGCTTCCGCATGGAGAAACGCCTTTTGCCTGTGTTGGTGCAAGTTTCTTGTCTCCCACCTGTCTGTATCAAAACCAGAGTAATCATTCTTTTTTCCAAAAGCTTCACAAGGGAATGTTTTCAAACATTTTGTTACATCCTTTGAGACCTCCAAAGCTTACAAAACCAGCCAGTTTTCTGGACGCAGGAATATCGCATGTTGTGCATAAAATAGCCAAACTACAAAAGCGCTTTTCAGTTGTGCGTTTCAAATCTATCCAAGTACCTTCATAAAGTTCTTCCAGTTCATCAACAGCTGGCTGTAGGAATGTATTTACATGTTTTTTTGGTTGATGAGGCCCTGGTAATATACCAATAATAGCCACGTTTTCTTCTTTAAATATTTTTTCTGGAGGCAGATTTAACATACACAAATACAGTACACCTACACTGTATTGGGTCTTCTCGTAAGGTTGAAACCAATCTAAATTTATTGAACATCCATAAGTAAACGGATTCTCAAAAGACCATTCACCATCGGGACCTTTAAAATTCTTCCAAATACTACCATCATACACATCACTTAAGGTTTTGGGATCTGGCTGTCTTTTTCTCCACTCTTCGCATTCTTCTGCAAACCCTTGTCTGCTTAGAAACCTTGACAAGGCATCTTTAATAGACTGGAAACAATATATCTTTTTGGGCTTTAATATAAATTCTCCATTGCTCACTTTCACTTTCTTAAATAAAGTTGCACCACAAGGCCTTCGTTGTCTTGTATGTGGGTGATTTGGAAAGGACACATGGCTACATTTCTTTGCTGTGCTAATACCTCTGCTATTGGTTTGAAGGATATCTTCAGGTTTATAAATCGAATCGCATTTTGTACACACCACATACTTCTGAAATTTGTCTCTGTTTGATCCAATCATTGTTCTCAGTTTATACAATGTCTGTGGAAATATGTCACTTATTCTATTAAGTTCATTACACCTCAAAACTGCCGCAGTAAACTTCAATGATTCGGCAATGAATTTTAACAGCATACCTAACGCAGTATCAGAAATACAGCAAACAACCTTCCAAGATGCAAGAAAAATGACAAACAGTTGCAGCACAATATCAACTGGCCCAGTAGGTATGTCATGACAGTTGGGCTCACAGTCACCTGAATCATCACTTATGTCTTAAATTTCCAGTGAATCATTAGATTCATTCTACAACACCAAAAACAAAAAAATATTTTTAGCATAGACTAATAGAAACAAACAATAATTTTAGCATGCTTACGCTTGGTTGAGGAGGTAGAAGGTTAAAAGATATTTTATCCAATGGTATCCTTTGGCAAAATCCTATTTCTTCCAACCGACATGTACAATTTTTTTAGCTACGTTTAGGTTAAGTTTGTTTGCTTTTAGCCACTCACCTCGTGATATTATCAAGATCTTTATTGGCAAAAGTTAATGTTTCTCGGATAGATGTTCCTGTACAACCTCGTACCCAGGGTCTTACCTCCGCTATTCCGCCGCCCCCCCGCCCTCCCCGCTGCGGAAAGACCCTGGTGAACACTGGTCACGTGTCTCCCAGAATCTTGGAGATAGAAAATGTTTGTTACTAGGGTAGGGTAGAGGGGGATCGTACAATATTCGTATTACGGAAATGTGATCATGTGAACCGAGCTAAAAACGCACGATTCAACGTACTGGCAAAAATTTGGCAATGTCTCAACAGCGAACCCCGAAAAGAAAGGTGTTCAGTCGAAGGGAAATTATTTTCACCAAGAAATATCTCTTGTGGAACACCACAGGTATCTATACTGTTTCTAATTTATATCAATGATTCGCCTGAATAATTCAAAGGCCAGAATGTTTGTCGACGACACAAACATTTCAACAAGTGCAGAAACTCTACACAAGAGCTTTAATTTTTAGTCAACAAAGATCTTGATTGCATTAATTCATGGCTCTTGGCGAATAATCTCTAGCTCAATATGACAAAAACTTGAATTTATAATAACTGGTTCTGGTAATAGAATTAAGAATATTGTAGAGCAACTGAGCAAGTGAATATAATATTAGGTAATCACTGATCAATTTCATACAGTGATGGAATACTACAAATTATAATCTAAGAAATATTGAAATTATTTTGAAATTACCTAAGCCCATATATATATATATATGGCATACATATATATATATATATATATGGGCGGTCCACCGGAACGACAGACAATTAACAACCCCGAAAGGTTTTGCCGTTATCCCTTATGTGAAACGTGTGTCTGAGAGGGTTCAACGTGTCCTCCGAAAAGCTGACATAAAGACCGCTTTTAAACCGCTACTTACATTATGTAAAATATTAAAAAAACCAAAGGACCGTCCTACACGAGAACAGGTCAAAGGAATTGTATATAAGGTTAAATGTAAATCGTGCTCATTTACATATGTAGGTGAAAGCAAAAGATCATGGAGCTCCCGTGGACTCCAACATAAGCGCGGTACAAGAAAACAAAATGATTCTGCCATTAGAAATCATGCCGAAAGTACTGGACACGACATACATACATATATATATATACATATATATATATATACATATACATATATATACATATACATATACATATACATATATACATATACATATATACAATATACATATATACATATACATATACATATACATATACATATACATATACATATACATATACATATATACATATATACATATACATATACACATATACATATACATATACACATATACATATACATATACATATATACATATATACATATATACATATATACAGTATATACATATACAGTATACACATATACAGTATATACATATACAGTATATACATATACAGTATATACATATACAGTATATACATATATATATATATATATATATATATATATATATATATATATATATATATATATATATATATAGCAAAGTGAAAAGTTGGTAAACTGCCAAGAATTTAGTGACGAGATACTGACGTTTCGAGCGGAGCCCTTCATCAGAGTATCTTACTCTGATGAAGGGCTCCGCTCGAAACGATACTCTGATGAAGGGCTCCGCTCGAAACGTCAGTATCTCGTCACTAAATTCTTGGCAGTTTACCACCTTTTCACTTTGCTATATATTCAAAACACTGTCTACGCACCACTCTACTTTTTTACTACTCTCGGATATATACACACACACACACACACACACATATATAGACATATACATATAGATATATACATATATATATATACATATACATATATACACGTATACAGTATATACAGATATATATATATACGTATACAGTATATACGTATACAGTATATACGTATACATTATATACGTATACAGTATATACATATACGTATACGTATACATATATATATACACATATATATATACATATACACATACACATACACATACACACATATATACACGCGCACGCGCGCACACACGCATAATAAACTGAAATTAGATCCACCAATGCTTCCACCAGGTTGGTATTTGTACATTCCACGAATGCCTGATCCTCCCCAGTAATAAACACTTGTCGAATGTCCTCCAATGATCCAATACAAGTAATTTTAAACTGTACTAGCTTGTCTTTGAAAATGTTCTCTACATTTGTAGATGACTGTAAAGAGAAATTATGTATATTATATTCATGTAGGTTATATTTACTCTCAACTGCATGTGAATTATTGTCACCATTTGTGATATGATTGTCACCATGAAATTGTGGCTTTGACTTTGGTATGGCTAGGGTCATGCTTGGTGCTACTGGTTAGATCTATAACAAGCCTGTAATTCATGGTGTCTAATGTGTATTGATCATACTTCACACACTGCAGAACAACTTATAACAACTACAGTGCACCTCACCAGCTTTGTTATATACTTGTTCTACCTATAGCTTGTTCGAAGAAGAAAAACTTACATCTTTCAGTTTGATAACACTTGTGACTTCTTCCCATGAGTTATTTTCTCAATCAACTCTACTGCTGCTACCACGTCTTTGTTACTCAAAGTTGCTGTGTCATTGATGGCGAGCAGTGACCTAAATGCACGAGTTAGTCTGCTATCTGCCTCCTTGAATGAGTCCTTTTTCAGAATTCTGTCCATCTCCTTTCGAAACTAACAATAAAAAAACACATTTAAAGGGGCAGTGTCATGAAACGCACATGTCTTAAGTTTTATTTAAAATATGGCATCATATAGGACTGGGAAAGCTTAATAAAAAATAATTGCCGAAAAAGTGCTTCATAGAACACATACAGTAGGTCAGAAATGGCTCGTATGACCACTGGCATGATGAATGGAAATACAAACTTAAAGTTCAGCCTGACTTTTTCAAGTTGTGAACTCATGACACTGCCCCTTTAAGGGCCTGTTTATATGATCCTGGTATACCGGGATGTCTCGGTTGCCCAAGACGTTTTCATCCCGACCTTAATTATACAACACTACAAACCATTACATAAATATACAGACCTTTTTATACAACACTACAAACCATTACATAAATATACAGACCTTTTGTACAACACTACAAAAATATACATTTCACCTTTTATACAACACTACAAACATTACATAAAAAAACAGACCATTACATAAATATACAGACCTTTTATACAACACTACAAACCATTACATAAATATACTGACCTTTTTATATAAAAAGGTCTGTATATTTATGTAATGGTTTGTAGTGTTGTATAAAAAGGTCTATATATTTATGTAATGGTTTGTAGTGGTTTGTAGTGTTGTATAAAAGGTCCGTATATTTATGTAATATACAGACCTTTTTATACAACACTATAAACCATACAATTAACCACCACGTAAATATATAGACTTTTTATACAACACTACATTAACCACTATAAAACACTACCTAAATATACAGACCTTTTTATACAACACTACAAACCACTACATAAATATACAGACCTTTTCATACAACACTACAAACTATTACATAAATATACAGTGGTAAAATCGTAAGAGTACTTCATGATCACACATTGTAGCGGTTTGTAGCGATGCTACAAAAACAATACAGCAAATACTGAGTTTGTAGCGATGCTACAAAAATACTACAGCAAATACTGAATCCTAAACCTTGACTCATATGTATTTGTAATATGCATGAAAAAGTACTTGCATGTTCTTGCTTTCCAAGATATGGACATTTTTTGAGAACTTCCTTAGATGACTTTGCCATGTTTTGAATAAAATTCCGTCGTTCTGTGAATGTGTCCTCGATTAGGCTCTTGTACGTTTTCGCAGACATCCCACCCAATTTCGCTTGTTGTAATCAGTCCAGATTACGTTTCTGTGCTTCAACATCATCTTCTGTGAGTTTCACTCGTTTGGCTGCACTGTCATTAGAGGTTAATGATACATCTTTATTATCTTTAACAGCAGATGTTGTTGAACTGCTTTTGCACTGATAACTGAAAAACAACATTATGAAGTTAGGCACATCTAGCATTGACCATTAAGTGAATAAATTATTTAATAAATTTATTTATAAAAATGATTTAATAAATTAAATTCAACTTAAAAAACATTTAGTTGAAACTCTAATTTTATCTTCATTAGATTTCAGTGACATTGTATTTTATCAATAGTAAGATCCTGTGACGATTTAATGTCGCGCCCTCCCTAAGGGCTATTCTTAAAGTGCCACTACGATGAAAATTCACCCCCGTCTTTTAGATTTTCGTTAGCATAGAATAGTATTTCATGGTCGAAAGTGATCATCGATGTAAAAAACAACTAAAAAATGGTATTTTGAAGTAAGTATTTTGACCTCTGAAATCACTATTATTTAGGCCACCATTACTAAAAAAGCTTGTTACACCTTTTACACTTTAAAAGATAAATAACAGAAGATGAATCACAATTTAATTGATAATTAATAAAATAAGTACACTTAGCATCCGAATTCTGAAAGGTATGCAGGTCAGAGACAAATCGGCATATTTGACAACGAAATTTGCCACAAGGTTGCATAACCCTTGCACCCAAGGGTTCAGCAGAGGATACTTAATAATGAAATAGGTCTATAATTTTTAACTAATAAAGAGTCACCATTTTTGAAAACTGGAGTCACATCGGCTAGTTTCTACTGGTCTGGGAATACTCCTAATGATAATGATAAATTAAAAAGATGGCAAAGAGAGCAAGCGATTTGAGGAGCAATTTCCTTTAAAAGTCTGCCTGGAATCATGTCTTGTCCAGGATATGTATTTGGATCGATGGCTCTAAGCGCATTTTCTACCTCAGATGGTGTAAGCTGAATGTTTGTCAATAGGTGATTTGCATTGTATGAATTTGAGACAGATTGTGTTCCAGTGTCAACAGAGGTATCCGTGTTGAATTTAGATTGGAGATAACAATTGAACAAATTCGCCTTGTGTCCAAACAAAGCACTGACCATTTCTTAAAAAGGAGGAATTCGATTTTGTTTACTTGATGTTTTAACATACGACCATAACTGTTTGGGATTTTCTTGCAACAATTGTTTAATTTTTTTTAGGGCATAAAGTTTCTTTTTCTGTTTAATCATCGCTTTTGCATCACAGCGCATCTTCGAAAATCTAACGTAGTCTTCATGACGCCTAGATTTAGATGCAATGAATCTTTGTTTGTTTTTACGTTTGAGAAGGTCATGCAATTCTTGATCAATCCAAGGATGGTCTTTATGTTTCTGGCTTTGCAATTGGAAATATGCAAATCAACAGCTGACATAAGCAAATCCACACTCCACTCACCCTCCAATTGAGTACGCTATAGGTGTTAGCTTTGCATGTCAAATATGTGGAAAAACTTGCAAATCGGCAGGGGGTCTAAAGCGTCATTTCAAAAAAATCCACAACGCTGAATCAAGCAACACAAACTATGTTTCCGATGGACATATATATTCACCGAGTGTGGTTTTACATCTCGTTCCCTATCTGGTCTGAAAAGTCACCTTCAGGCCCACATTAGGAATGTAGAAGCTGCATTGTAATTGCCAAATAATGAGTACAATACAATACAATACAATACAATACAATACAATAAACTTTATTTCATGAGGGTAACACCATTACAAATGCATGTATTCTCCCTAGTGGCCCTCAAATAAGAAAAAAATTGGTACAAAATTTCATATTAGACAATAAGTTAGCTAATAAAGTCGTGATACCTTGAAGTTAGCAAATGTGTACGTAGATAAGAAATCCTTCGAAATAATGGCCTTTATTGACGAGATAGTTTTTTGTTCCTTTGTAATGTCTTTTAGAGAATTCCATGATTTGATAGCACTATAGAAGAAAGTTCTTTTTAAAGAATTAGTTCTTGGCTTGGGAAGACGATATACTAGTTTACATCTAGTATTATAAAGATGTTGGAATTTAAATGATTCAAGTTTATTTACATAAGTAAAGAGGTGCTCTCCCATCCATAATTTTATACAATAAACTTATCTTACATAAAAAGCAAAATTTGTCAATTGGTAGCCAATTTAATGTCTGAAAGTTTGTTAAAGATCTTGTATCAGGTGGACTATCTAAGATAAGTCTAGCACATCGTTTTTGAAGCTTGAAAAGTTCATCTGGCTCATCACAACCACAATTACTCGAAACTGTACAACAGTATTGAAACAAAGGTTTGATACTTGTATTATACAGCAGGATCCGATATTTAGTTGGCAAATATCGACAAACTCTTCCAAGCACAGCTATCCTTTGAATTAACTTTTTCATAAATATGGACGGACCAAGTCAGATGGCTGTCTATGTGCACTCCCACAAGTTTTTGTGAGTTAACTTGCTTTAATTTGCTACTCAAGGCTAAGATCCAATGTTTGAGTTTGTAACGTCATTAATTTCTGGCGTGTAGATATAATAATACATTTTGTTTTATCTGGATGAATTTTCATTCTGTTTTCTTTTGCCCACTTTGAAGTCTTATTAATGTCAGATTGTAATTTTTTTTCAACTTCAAGTAGAGTGGATCCGGATGTGTAGAGTCGAGTCATCTGCATAGAGACTCACATTGGTTTCCAAGGACATAGGAAAATCATTTATGAAAAGTAAAAATAAAATTGGACCAAGAATACTTCCCTGTGGTACCCCCGATTTAATAAGGAGTGGTTCCGATAGTTGACCATCTACACAGACCTTTTGATATCTGTCATTTAAGTAACTTTCGAACCATTTGAGAGTCCCACAGTCCAATCCATAAACTCTAAGCTTCTTCAATAACAAAACATGATCAACGACATCAAAAGCCTTTCGAAGATCAATCAGCACTGTTCCAGTCAAAAGGCCTTTGTCCATTGCCTCAAGCCATTCATCTGTTATTTTGGTGTATGGATTCACAGGAGTGTAGTGATCGAAAACCTGATTGATTTTTCCACAGTAATTTGTGTTCATTAAGAAAAACCATCAATGTTTCTCCAAAATTTTGGAAAGGATTGGAAGAACAGTTATCTGTATTGGTTTTTTGTCCTTTATATATTGGAGTGACTCGAGCTAGTTTAAGACTGTTAGGACAAACACTGTTTTCAATACTGCATTTCGCAATTGCTGGAGCAATTAGCTTCAATAGATGACAATCAAATCCGCCAAGGCCCGTTGCTGCATTACAAGGTAGTGACTTGATCAAATATAATACTTCTTCAGTTGATATCATCGATATACTAAAGTTAACTGAATCATTCTTATGTCGATTGACAAATTCCTTTAGTTAATTTCGAGAGATTAACCTCATTACAGTTTCTTTCATCGGTGATGATCATACAATGAAGTGGTCATGCTCATATACGAGTGACAACCGCCATGTATGTATGTATGTATGTATGTGTGTGTGTGCTAAAACGAGAATGGGAGCTTGTAACGAGAATAGTTGTTTTATAGCGCCATGATCTTTCTTGCTATTTTTGTTATTTTTTATTTACAGTTTCTTGGTCTGAGCCTGTGCTCATCGGTGTTGTGTACGGAAAGAGTTAATGGTGCTACCTACGTAAGACTTATTACACCTTTTACACTTTAAAAGATAAATAACAGAAGATGAATCATAATTAATAAAATAAGTACACTTAGCATCCGAATCCTGAAAGGTATGTAGGCCAGAGACAAATCGGCATATTTGATGAGATTTGCCGCAAGGTTGCATACCCCTCACACCCAAGAGTTCAGCAGAGGATACTTAATAATGAAATAGGTCTATAATTTTTAACTAATAAAGAGTCACTATTTTTAGTGCAAATTTTTTTAAACTTTGCAGTATTGTGATGAGTGGCGAAAATTCACATGATATATATATAAAGTCAGTCAGTCAATAGATTGTCGGCGCTGCCCTAGCGTAACCAAAACTTTAGTAAGCTGTAAATTATTTTATATAAAGGATAAGCCTTTCATATTTGGGAGACTGCTTTGAAATATGACGAATTATGTATTATCTACGCGGCGGGGTATTGCGCGAAATCGTTTTCCAGCAATTTATGTGAAACGAAGCCGTGAGTTATACTAGGGCAGCTCGTTGTGTAAACCTTCATTTTTTAGTGGATTTTCCCCAAAATGCGACAGATTTGGGTTTGACATGAACTGCATCCGTCTACTAATAACCAGCTCTTTCCATACACTTCGGTTCAGGAGTTATGAGACGAAATATAATGCCCTAAACTTCTACGACTTTAACTTGACCTCCGTAGTCTAAATGGACGCTCCGAAGCGCCGTGCAAATTTTGTTTAAAGTAATCTTTGAATAACTTCTTCAATTTTCATGCAAATGCCTGATTTTTGGCATGTATACGCGCTTCCACCCATACCACTAGCTCACTGAAGCTCAGATTTTTGCTACAAAGCGTGTTGATTTTATTTTAGCTTTTGTGCAAGATTGCCGAGTGACCTAATGTAACCAACAATGTGCCCTTGTGTAACCTCAGTACTTTCAACTTTAAAAGCTAGCTTCCAAACGCAAAACGAACCTTATTTTGTGCAAATTTCTAACGCGACTTATTTCGCCTTTTTTCCACATTATAAAGGTTCAAATTTGTTTTAAACAGCAAAAACTGTTACAATAGGGTCTTTTGAAACTTTTTATTGAAAAAAAAGTTTGCATGAGAAAAATTAATAATTTTCCGAAGATTTTTGAAGATGGAAAATCACCACCGAGGTAGGCGCGGCGCCTGCAATGCAGAGGGGGTAGGGAACGTACACAACTCAGTAACTGTTGACTGTTGTAACTTGTGGAAAGAAGGAAAGCGACATTGGAATCTTATTTGTGCCTAAAGGTGAGTTAAATGTCCTTGGAATATGTAGGTTAATCGCATGAGGCCAGTAGTAGAATTAGCATTTAATTTTATGTGTATTTTGTTTATTGAAATGATTGTTATTTACATATCTTGCGTGCCTAGAAAGGATAGTTCCAAACACACAAAAAAGTGTTTAGAAATAAAATAAGAGTGTAATGTCCGGATTCTTCATCTTTAGCGAGGATTGTTTTGGATTGTGAAGCATATTTTTTATATCTTGTCAGTTGGTTTTAATATAGAATGCAGTTTATACAGCAAGATCAACTATTCTTTATATAGAATCTCTACCAACAAATCATTATCCTCAATTTTGAATACTACAGTATTTACCAAAATATTTCGGGCAAAGCTTCCGTCAATGAATTTCTTTATTTGTATTGAAACATTTACAATATAAACATTGCCCAAATCTCGTTCTACTCTATACACAAGACCGAATGTAGCTTTATTTGGTCTCAAAGTTTTGTGAATGTCTAAGGTTAACTGCTTCTAATTCACAGCTCCAAATACAGCTTTTAAAAGTATCATACTAATAATTTGGAAACTTGGAAACGTGAAATAATTTGGAAACTTGAAATGACCATTGAAGAGTAAACATTTAAATAACCCTTGGGCTTGTACTTGCAATGGGTCTGTGTGATCAGTAAAATCATCTGGTCAGAGTAAAATTGTCTAGTGTTTGGTAGAGTACAATCATCTGGTGTTTAATAGAGTACAATCATCTCGTGTTAGACAGTATGTTGTCAGCAAGAGCGTTTTTTGTGCACTCCAGGAATTTTATAAATTTTGTGAACTCCAGATTGTTTCTGAACTCTGGAGGTACCTGTTCAGTTGTCTAATCTCCGTAGCTGTGAGTGCAATTGGAAATTATATCAAATATATATATGTTCACAGCAACCAGGTGAACCAGGAGAATACTTAACGCTACTCTGATTTCAAAATTTATTGAACGCAACTTTCAAAGTCACAGTTCCTGGTGGAAGTGTGTATGTTAATTTGCAGCACATGAACTGTAACTTTTTAAGTTGTGTTAAATAAATTTTGAAACCAGAGTAGCGTTAAGTTATGTCTGAAAACTATTAAACTACATCTTATATTAATTAAATATTCACCAATTTTAGGCAACTTAAAAACATTTTATATATGCCAATTTGCTTTCCTTTCGTAAACATCACTTCGAGTTGGAATGAACAGGCTACTGTACCTCGATGAAGCATAAGCATTGCTAGTCCACTTAACCCTTTAGCGCCCAATGGAGACTTTTAGTATTTTACTCTGGCTAACGCCAGAGTATTTTACTCTGGCTAACGCCAGACGATTTTACTCGTCAATAGGGAAAATGACTAGCTGTTTAATAGTTAACCCTTTACAGTAGCGCCCAATATGAAAAAATTGAAGCGCAGCCAGGACATACATTTTTGAATAAAATAGAGACGTTCTCTAACCAAAAATTTGTTTTTATTAATGAACTTTCGGCTGCCAGACTGCAGCCTTCAAAAGGAAGTAATAATGAAATATAAAACCACTGATTGTGTAAATTAAAGACGTATGGAAAATTATATACAGTAATATGATATAAATTAAAACAAAAGCGATAATAATAATTAAGTTAGTTGACAAGTGTAATATAATATTAATCTGGTAATGGCTTTAGAGTTGTTGTCTGCTTGTGTGGTAGATGCCGTGTGCCAATTAACTTAATTATTATTATCGGTTCTCTTTTAATTTATATCATATTACTGTATATAATTTTTCATACGTCTTTAATTTACACAATCAGTGGTTTTATATTTCATTATTACTTTCCTGTTAAGGTTGCAGTCTGGTAGCCGAAAGCTCGTTAATAAAAACAAATTTTTGGTCAGAGTACGTCTCTATTTTATTCAATAATATAATGTGTTAGTATAAAATAATGTGGTGTTTGATAACATAATGTAATGTGTTAGTATAAAATAATGTGGTGTTCGACACCATAATAATTATGTGTTAGTATAAAATAATGCAGTGTTGGACACCATAATAATTTATAATGTGTAATGTACAGTATATCAACACTGAGTGTATCCTTTTTAGTTACCAAACTGGAATCAGTAGAGATGAATGCTATGGAGACTGAAGATGTTAGAGGAGTGAGCTGTGTGGATGGTGCAGAGAAGAATGCTATGGATACTGAATGTGGTGTGGATGGTGGAGAAGTGAGTGGTGTGGATATTGGAAATGCTGGAGAGACTGGAAAAAAATGCCCCAGGGTAAAGCACAAGTGCCCGTTTCCATCCTGCAAAGCAAGTGTCATTCACCTTCCCAGGCACATGAGGCAGGTCCATGGATGGAATGAAAAAGACTCAGCTGCTGTGCTAGGAACCTTTGAATTGCGGAACCCAAAACGAGGTCCATCATCAGCTGCAAAGAAGAGAAAACACAAGAGAAAGGAGTGCCCAATAAGCACATGTGGTGCCATTGTAAAAAGGATCCATAACCATCTGGCACAAATGCACAACCTTAAGGGGAAGTAATCGATTTGTGAAGTTGGTGAAAAAGGCAGCTAAGTATGAACCTCCAGTGGTAGACTGTGAAATGACTTCCTCAGATGAATCTTCAGTCAACAGCAGTGATGAGGACCAGTATGAAGATCTGTGGAAAATGAAGAAGCCAAGCTCAAGCAAAGTTTATGAAGCAGTTTACAACAGTGAGGATTCAGCACAATATGACAGGATCCTTAATGATATTGTTAAGGGTGGTGGACAGTGGTGGTGGTGAGTTTTATGGTGGAGACAATGTTGGTGATGATGAGGAGTTTCATGGTGGGGACAGTGGTGATGAGAATGAGTTTGGTGGTGGAGTACTAGGTGATAAGGGTGGTCATGGAGGCAATGAAGAGAGTGGTACTGAGAATGTTGGAGGAGATTCTGTTGATGGTGAAGGTGACACTGCAACTGCCAATGTTTCATTGAATGTTGATGACAAGGTGATGTTGAATAATTTCAAGGATTGGCTAACTGGTCCAGATGGAAGGAAGGATAACAAAATTGCACAGCAAAGTATGCAACAGGTGGAGATGGTCATGGGTTATATCGCCCCAGCTGCTCCAGCAATATCAAGCCTGTTGAATAAGGCAGTGTTGAGAGACAACTGGCTAACCACATTCGAGGAGAAGAAACCTGGCACAGTGAAGTCCTATCTTGGGTCCCTCAACAACTTCTATGTCTACCTCCATGCAGAATGTCAGCACAAATTTAAAGAGCTGGATGTCAGTGAGGGCCAACTGGTCAGCCTCTCCAAGCAAGTAAAGATGTGGGCCAAGTCTTCTCGGAAGATGGCCCAGGATCGTTTCTGGGAAAAGCGGGTGGAGGACATTGATTCCTTAAAAACGCCTGAACAAATTAAACAGTTTGACACATCAGATGGAGCCTGAGATTCCGATGTTGTCAAAGGCAGAGTATACTATTGTGCGGAATTACCTGATGACGTAAATCTGCATCAACAATGGCAGTAGATCTGGCCCCATTTCCAACATGACGTTGGAGGACGTTGATGGGTTAACAGCGAATTTTATTCACGTGGACCTTTAAATGCCTGCCTAAAATGGGTTTAAAAATTTGGCAAGGATATTAATCTCTATTAAATTGTACTGTATTTCAATTCATTGATGGACATCATCAAACAGTATGATGAACTATGATGCAAAACAGTCGATTGTTTGCTGTGAATGATTGATTTTTAGGCATATTTGTAACACCATTAAGCATCTTTTTCTGACTTTGTTCAGTTTGTACTTTGTACCACAGTGTAAACATGGCATTGCACCCTGGATGATCACATTGCATTGCAATTAACATTGTATTGAAATAAATTGTACTTTATGTGTAGAAAATTTGTATAATTAATAATGGTAATTGAACTGAGTGGAGTGCAACTTGGTCTGAAATCAAACGCTTGATTACAAAATCGCACAACCGCGAAGCGGGAGTGCGATTTGTAATCACAAGTTTGATTTCAGACCAAAATTGCACGACACGAAGTTCAATTACCTCTTTATTATATCCATTTTGAAATCACACAAGAAATTAATTTAACTCATCATCAAGAAATTGTAAGTAATTTAACTCACCATTTTGGACAAAATTTAATTGGGGCATTTAAAAAAGTTAAATTTTGAGCCTTTCCCCTCTTTAATTTGATTGGTTAGTTTTACTAAGATATTAAACCTGATTGGTTGTCTCGGTGCAGAGCTTAAACCTGATTGGCCCAAAAGTGATGCGATTACAGCTCAAAATAGTGCGATTTGGGCATTAATCGCACTATTTTCAGCCAATCAGATTGCGAGTATCACCATTGATTTCAAAATGAGTATAATAAATAATATAAAAATAACTTAAGTTAATATTTCTTAATAAAATTTAGCTTGCAAAGAGAAAGCCAGCAAAGATAGGCAAGAAAAACCCAGCGAAGACAACAAGGACGAAAAAAGCGGTGAATGCTCATCATCATCGTCTGGTGTAGTTCCTCCATCGTCATCCTGTTTACTAATAATGAAATGGTGGAGTTTAGAAAGTTATTCGCTCCAGTAATATATTCAGACAAGCCAATCACCACAAAAGTCGCCCTATCAATGTTAAAGGAGAATATGAAATTGAAGCACCTTACAAAGAAATTCAATAACCAGCAGATATACGACAAGCTGAGGACGGAGAGGAAAATTTATAAGAGAGACAAAAACCAAAAAAATATTCCTATATAGGTGAACAGGTGACTTTTGACACATTTGTCTTTTAAGAAGCACATGAGTTTATTGACAGGGTTTCTACTTTCTACAGTAAAAAATAATAGACTGACAGTACAAAACAATGCTAACTCTGATAATCAGCATTTTAATTGTCCGAGCTTTGGACTATATAGTTGAAAGCTTGAACAATTAAAATGTTGATTTTCGGAGTTACCATTGTTTTGTATTTTATCAAAATACTCAATAGTTCCCACAATTTCAGATTGACAAGCTGAACTGTATTTTATGGGGCCTAAATACACTTTTCTATTATAGTGTAGGATAAATACACTTTTCTATTGCAGTTTCAATATAAAGGTGGATAATTTTTTATCATCTATATCTGCCACTTTGTTGGTTTACAGTTTACTTCATTTGATCATTATTTTGTCAGGCAAAACAAGAAAGGAATTATTGTAAATAACTGTACTTATATGATTTTCCTATAATTAAAACTCAATTATATTTTTCTTGGTTTACTTTTTTGGTGTCCATAACATCTCAGATCATGCAATATGCCTGTTAGGTATGAAAATTGAGCACGTTATTAGCATACACAAGTGTGTATATTTTTGCCATATTTGCACCAGATTATATCACATCAAGAAATCAATATTATTTTGAAAACTACCAAGGATTGAAACATGAAAATTAACCCACAGATAGCTCTGAATGAGGGCTTTCTAACCGTATAAGATACTTTTTATAACTCAAAGTAGTTTTCTTGTTAAGGTGGAAAAACATGTTTATTTTGATCAAGTATGTTACCATAAACCCCCTTCAAAATTCCTTATAATTTTTTTGAAATGTTTGATTAACCTGAATGAAACACATACAGAAATATTCCCCTGGTTGCAAGGAGTCTATTTATATAAGTTTGATAATTTTTGGATGAAAATTGAGCAAGTTATTAGCATACACAAGTGTGTATATTTTGCCATATTTGCACCAGATTATATCACATCAAGAAATCAATATTATTTTGAAAACTACCAAGGATTGCAACATGATAGCTCTGAATGAGGGCTTTCTAACCGTATAAGATACTTTTTTTAACTCAAACGTTTTCTTGTTAAGGTGGAAAAACATGTTTATTTTGATCAAGTATATCCTGCTTCTAACACTTTCAAATTATGAGAAAAGTTTCCCTGCAGTCATCTTTTCCATAGCCTTTTTCAATTCTTTGGACTTTTTTTTAAGCACTAAGCTTCCATCTCCCTCTCATCTTTATGCACCCCTTGAGATGGCGAACGACATCTCCGAACTCTTTATCGTACTAAAAGCATACGTTTTTCTGTCGTACACTCGCTTGCCATCTTTGTTAGTTTTAGAGAGAGCAACATACACTTGAAAAAGAAGAAAAACCATCAGTAAAGCAATTACGGTGACTTTCAGAGGGTATATTGTTTATTTGTTGCCCACGTAGTAATGTAGAGTGCAAATGTTACTACAGCCACAGGGAGCACAAATGAGTAATATGAACAGTACACATATAATGCCAATTAATACTTGTCTTAATCAATTGGATGTATTTTTATGTTTAAAACATAAACAACACCTCCTTAAGTGTTTGCTTCGCTACTATTATTATTGCAGTATTATTAGACACCTTTTTAAAGTAGCTGTTGCTAGTGATTGATGCGAAATCGCAAGTGAAACAGCAATCTAGTGTCGTCAAACAGGCAATCATGTTTTGTTTACTTAACGTAGTCACTGCGCAATATTTTTGAAGAATGGCGAGGTCCACTACTGCCGATATTTAAAAAACATGAAGGCTAAACCAACAAAATCTATCTAAACGACCAAAGCTAACTGTTTGACATGTCAATGAAATTTGCGAACATGATTTTAATTGGCAAAAGTCGATTTTCAACCTAAACAAACCTGTGATAGAGTTCGCGTCGTTGAGCAGGTAATGAACAAGGAAATGTAAAACAGTGGCACAGTTGTATGACACCTGCTTGGTCGGATCAGATTTATGTTAGATTCACTCTGGCCGGCCCTGAGCAGCAAAAAACATGGCTACTGCTCAATTACCCTTTAGTACTTGAGCAGAAGAAAAAATGAGAAACTTCTTGGTTTTAGCACACGCATGCCAAATCGAGTGCTTTTATGCGCGAAAACGAGCGCCATGGATCACAGAGGAGCACTTTTTGTAGAGCGTGTTTGTTTCACTCAGGGGGTAAGTTGTTTTAATCGGTTTTTTTGTTTCCATACTTTCTAGGGGACAGTCTATTTTCAAACTTCATAAAAAAACAATTATTCACACTAGCTCAGTGAGAACACAATTCCAACATTAAGTGGATGCTCCGAATTTTGTTCCGTGATTTTCCATCAACCTGCCCCAGGGCAAGGCCTGATTAATAATTATAATCTGACTAGAAATACGTGTACGCAACAACCCCTCGCCCGCTTACTGTTTGAGGCTTTAATATTGCCAAACTGAACAGATTTTCAAACTGCTTATTTTTTGGGTGCAATTTGTGGGTAGTGTACTGAACAGAACCCAAGTGGGAAAGTCTACCAACACTAAATTGTCTCGCAGGCAGGGTTAGAAACCAATTGTGTAACTATTGATTATTGAAATTAATAATTAAATTTAATAATTATTAATTTAAATAATAATTTTATTAATTATATATTACATAATTAAAGTTAATTATGTCAGTTATAGTTTTAATAATAAATTTCAACATGCATGTTTACAGTAACAGTGGCATACTCATAATTTTACTCAAAGTACAATTGTATTCACAAGACTGCATAACCTTGTACATGTACATACATGTACCCTACTGTAATAATGTAATCTGCATGTTCCTTATTGCCTAATTGTCAGTATAAGCAGATACCAAAAGATTCAATACCTAAATTTATCCTAGACCAAATTGATAAGCCTGATAAACCTTTTATTCTTTTAAAGACTTCTGTTTCTTAACTTTTATTAATATTATATAATTATGCACATACATGTACCAGTATTTCAATGGTATTCAAGTACCGGTAACACAATTTCAAAAAATGAAATGACAAAAGCCCATAATATACAACAAAGAACGATATTGCTTAATCTAATTATTTCACCAATATATATTGTGATTCAGGATGAAATTATTTCCAGCTGCTTCTTGTCAGTGAGGTGATACCACTTGTTTAATCCCTAACATGTTCCGCTGACACAGTGAGTGTTAACCTACCCAATTATACAGTATACAGTATTTATCCTTCAAAAGCTGTGTAAAAATATATATTGAAAGCCTAGGACTGGCACTGTCCAGGCATACTATCCAGGACAATTAGGTGAATTTAAACAGACACACTAAGCCATTGGCCAGAAGGGCATTATGCCATAATATCAGATGAGCATAAATGCTGATTGTTATAGCCAGTATGGTGTATGTTTACAGTTTACACTATTAAAGTCAATAAAATGAAAGCCAGGCACTTGCAATATATGTAAACACAGCTAAAGTCTGTAATTTTTTATATCCTTACTACGAGACACCAGTATACTCTATATCAGCTAATTTTTAAGTTTTGCAATGAGCGTTGTCTGACTATATATTGATAAGCTCGATAAACCTTTTATTCTGTTAGAAGACTTCTGTTGCTTTTATTAATATATAATCTTATTATATTATATAATTATGCATACATGTACCGGTATTTCAATGGTATTCAAGCCATGGTAACACATTTCAAAAAGATGAAATGACAAAAGTCCATAATATGCAACAAAGAACATTGCTTAATCTAATTATTTCACCAATATATCATTAATTCAAGATGAAATTCCCTTCAGCTGCTTGTTGTCAGTGAGATGATGACCAGTTGTTTAATCCCTAATGTGTTCCCCTGACACAGTGAGTGTTAACCTACCCAATTATACAGTATCTATATACAGTATATATCCTACACAAGCTGTGTAAATATATACATTGCAAGCCTAGGACTGGCATTGTCTAGGCCTAATACAGGACAAAGGTGTTTACACAAACACACTAAGCCTTTGGCCAGACCAGCATGCCATCAGATGAGCGATGTTTGGCTTACATTTTACTGACTTTAATAGTCTAGGCCCAAAGTGGCGTCCAGGCAGGTTGGTCCTGGTTATAGACTTGCAGTATAAACACAGCTATAATCTGTACTTTTTTACATCCTTACCACCAGTACTGGTACTCACTATATAGGCTAATTATCAAGTATTGCAATTATTCCATTGTGGATGAATTTGCAAAGTAACCGAGTGAAACAATGGTGATGGATAATTTAAATAAAAGTATAAAATCTGCCATTCAAAATTTGTATTAACATTTGTTATTCTGCAATATTATAATAAAGCACATAATTTATCGGTATATCGTGTGTAAGGACAATTCAATTTCGAGCGAAAGCCCTTCAAAGAGTGATTTCGTGATGTCTGTTTGGCGCTTTCTCGATATATGAACAAACCGAAATTCAAATAATCGCTAATCATAACCCTAAGCCTAACACTAATCCTAATCCTAAAATTGACTTGGGTTGATGTTATAATTTTAAATTTCGGTTGCCATGACGCCATGCCAAAAGTGAAATGTTCCGACCATAATATCTTTTGAAGTACTAACTGTAAGAACTCATTCTACATATCTAATGAAAGCTTGATTAACAGCCTCTGACATACCTACAAAAATATTTTTGGAACTGATAGCTAACAGCATGAAAAAAGCGACGACGCTTGGATTAGATTGACAATTCCGAGTAAATATTTTAGATATTCAGACGATGATATCTTTTGAACTACTAACTCTAGAAAATCATGCTATACATCAAATAAAAGCCTGAATAACATACTCGGACATGTTTGCCAAACTATCTTTGTAACTGACTAACAGATTTAAAAAACCGAAAACGGGTTTACTTTTAGTTTTGACGCCACGTATAAAACTTGATTTACGAACTTGACATCTTCCGACGACGATATATTGCATTTTCACTGCCTTTTCACGATCTTTTTGAACTCAAAATAAATCTTCATTCACCGTATAACCCGACAAAACACTACTTTTCTTTTGTTTACCATATCTAGTTACCAGGGCCAAACTTCCTGATACCGCGCATGGGCCGTTGATCTTGAATATATATAATTATATAAACTGGATGCAATTCTGGATTCCTTGCATTTCCCGTGAAAGGGACTAAACGCCGGTCGATATTAGCGCCCTCAGGCCTTCG
The DNA here is from genome assembly GCA_035772405.1 of Chrysogorgia sp. JL179-B06. Lineage (NCBI taxonomy): Eukaryota > Metazoa > Cnidaria > Anthozoa > Scleralcyonacea > Chrysogorgiidae > Chrysogorgia > Chrysogorgia sp. JL179-B06. Next base: position 1,302,817 of record JAYKKM010000078.1, read on the forward strand.
GCCTTCGGCCGGCGCTTCGCGCAGGGGATTAATAATAACAAAGCCCATAATATTAACATGCATGATGCATCTGATTAATCAAACAAAGCAATGGGTTAGAAATATATTATAAATGTCAGTCATACATGTTTTATATATATATTTACAAACTACAATGTGTGCATACAAATTTGAATTGCTCATCTTTGCCTGTTTTTACAGCAATGGAAAGACAGCAGCAGTGAAACCATTGTTCGCATGCTTCACAACTAACCCAAACACTGTTTTTTCTGGTAGTGGATATTGGGCATCTTTCTTTATCAATTGGTGCTGTTGGAGAATGACTAGAAGTTTGCACCAAGGTCTTTGCAACCTTTCTTTTTGGGGCCATTTGGGTTGTGGTTGGCATGCAAGGATATTGTGCAGGTCTTCTTTCCACTGTGAATGGCAAGACCGAATTTATAATACAATTGAATATAACAGACAGATTATGAACTTATTGTAGCATATGAATGTATAGTAAATACGGAAGTGTATATATATATATATATACTTTAATACTGTTTTAGGGAATGTCAGTTTCCTTTAATTTGTACATATGCATATAAAAGAATCAGCGGCTGTCATTCATGAATAAATTAAGTCTATAGGAACGCTTAGTATTTAAGTACTGTAACTCACTGATCTAACAGCCAAAATCCACTTGAGTGCCAATGTTGACACTAACGCATTCTTCAGCAGGATCAGTCATTGTTTTCTCTTTCTATATCGTTGTGAAAAGTTAGTACAAATTAGTACCTACCAATGACGCTTTGTAACTATATTTGCAAATAATAACTTTTATAAGAAGGAAGTCTTGGTGTAGCAAACTCCTGATCCACGATTATGTCTTCGAAGTTCACTTGGGAATCAACTGAACAACACGCGGCTGACTTAGTCATTTCTATATCTTTTGTGGAAAAGGTCGAGAAAATACAATTATATTGACACAACCGGTGTAATGAAGCTAAGTGTTTTAATGGAATACCTTTGGATGCTATGGCAATACACGCGGTCTAATCGCTTTCTCTTATTTCGACATTTGACGCTATATTATTAAGTAGAATAAATAGCAGTGTAAGTCGCCTGATTATACACCACTTCTCTGCCAGTTGCTTGTTGAGGTACAAACGTGAAAAATTCACAAGTTGATGAACAATGCTGCAACAACATGTAATTATCAGGGCTGAACAACGTAGATTGTCGTTCATGGTGGACTGTTCAATATCTACAGTGGAATATCTATAGACTTATTAGCTCTAGTATTTCCAGTAGCATGGTAGCCTTGATACAGAATTTTAGGTATGCTATTTGATGCTTTGGAATAGCGCTCCATCGAGATGACGTCAGTACCGATGTTTGTCCGCTTTTACCCATAATTATTGCGGCCATAACAAAAGAAATAGCTCATTTGCAATCATTTGTCCGCTTTTTGAGCTATTAATAGCAGCCAGACTCTACGCTATTGGCAATGGAAATTGGCCTATAATACTACAATTAATCATACATACGTCCTTATTGAAAAGAGCACACTTTATTAAAATCACACGCTAGCCGCGTTAGTGGCGTTATTAGTGTTAGTGGCGTTATTAGAGTTATAAATTCAAAAACGCTACATGTAAGCTAACTTAAAACGATTTAAACTGCCAATTCTTCCAATTTGCTCTGGTAATACCGTAATTAATACCAGAGTTTTGTAGCGGCAATCATCTCCATCGGTACCGACATTCGTTTTTGGCAGAAATAGCAAATTTTGTGCCAGTAGTATTAAATTAGATAATAAAAAATTGTACACTGCCGCGAACATGTATCTGCGCTGATACGTTACTGGAAATATTGGACGTATACATGTATGTGCACCGCAGTTGCTAATGTGAAGTTCGTGTCTGGCCCAGTCCAAATCAGACCTAAAAGACTGATGAAGTCGTCAATCGAAAAACACAAGGTAATGCAAGATTGCAAATTGAAAATCTACAATAAACAGACACATGAGCTCCATGAGCTCACATGCCAAGTTTGATTTGATTTTATAAAGAACTCTGCAATTGCTGGCATTTTGAATTTTTATGACACCACGCGGCCACGCAAAATGGGCTTTTTTCAACATAATAGCCCGTTTATTGGGTTTTCAGAAAAGGTATAGCATGGAAAAAATTTCTATATTATACAAGTATATACAATATCCTTTATCAACCGTATTTTTGGTTTCGCAGACAGTCCAGGACATTCTTGTGGCCTTTCATTGGTTGTCCACATGTTTTACAACATGTTCTTGTTCCTTGAACTGTTGGTTGTTCATGAATAGAGGGAACTATAAAACAAATGAAGTTTTGTTTTTTAAAATGTACTGTTGTTGAAATTAACAATTGTAATTTTATGGGCATTATTATGGGCTAAATGTTTTAATTGGCCCAAAGTTTATTGGACAGATTTCCCTTCTGGGGAATACCCTACTCACCAGGATACTGATAAGTGATAGCTGTACTGTAGCTAACCCCAAGATACAGTAAGGGTCATTGGATGAAACAATATTGTTCTAGAAATTCTCTTTTATAAATTATGTATACTATGTAGCTCATGTCCAAAGAACCACAAAACATTTTCTTACCTTGACTAGTAGGTGGAACATTGACAACAACCATTTTCTTGTGCTGATTCATCTTTTCTAGTGCCCTCCTCCCTTGGTTATTTTTCTAACATTGTGTTCATTGGTGCTGGTGCCATATCCAACAATGCTTGGTATGCACCCTCAAGCAACTCTTCATCTGCACCCATTAAAACTTGGTAAATTTCTTCAACATATTGTAAAAGTTAAATATGCATTATTATTTTCATTACCGGTACCTACTGTATGTGTATAGTACTGTATTTCTCTCATTGAGCATGTTAGATTACTATGACAAAAATTCGTCCCCACCCGGACAAAGTTGTCCATAAGAACAAATACAATACAAAACAGAGGATACGGTAGTAAAGCTTACCAAAATTTTGTTCAACACAAACACTCCTTACAGTGGCTTCCCCATTCTTAAATTTTGGGTAAACAACTTTTAATTGTGCTGTACCAAATTCAGTTTGTCGTGTCTGAATTTCTCCACTGCGTTAAGGAGAATCTTCTCACGCTGGTTCGCATACACAAACAAGGGACTGTATCTTTCTTTGTTCTACTTTTAATTCAACAATTCATGTTACATCGACATCGTTCACGATCTAACACTCGTTTGCTCTCTCCCTATCTCTCGCAATCTCCTTCGTTATCTACCCTACTTACGGAAATACATACCTATATTTACAACGTCACTACATTTACCACAACAGTGTTCCGTTTCCTATTTACTACAACCGATTTATATATTGATAGCTATAACAAGTTATCTTCCCATTGACTATGCCAAGTTCGTTCAATGACCTATGTCATTGCATAGTCATTGCGGTAACTAACTAACCACGAAATTAATCTTATACACCTTTTCCTATGCGTCATAGGAACCTGGGGTTTCCTGTGACTCATAGAAACCTTGTGGTTTGGACAATTTACAAGACTGACATAAACAACCTAATTATAGATATGCTTTCCTCAACAACGCTTTCCTCAACACACTCCCCTCCTTGACTCATCATGAGTCAAGCATTACTTTCGATTTCCATCTAGGATCGAGCGCTGCGTTCCTTGGAGTACTTCTTATTGATTTGGATGCTGTTGCACCTTTTTGCGCAACGCCTACCCGACCCCCTTCCCCTTTACTTTTCAACTCTAAAGGGTACAGTTTCTGAACTGGTCTCGATAGGTGAATTGCTTTACCCTTCGAAATCAATTTAACTTTCGCACCTCGGATAACACTATCCATTCCTTTTACTAAACTCTCTACTACTCCTACTTTCCATTCGCATCTCTTTCTGTCTTCGTCTTGTACCACTACAACGTCACCAACCTCTATTTCTCTAAAACTTGTTAGATACTCAAGTCTCCACCTATTCCAAAAGTGCACTAACCTATTACTGAGATATCTAAATCTTGCTGTATATTCCTTAGAACCTATAGCTTCCTCTGGTTCATCTACTTCGTCTGGTAATGACCTAATTCGTCTACCGTATATCAAATGCGATGGTGTTAGTTACTTCCTCGCACACTTCGTCATGTTCGTACGTCAATGGTCTGGAGTTAAGTGTACACTCTACTTCTACCAAGACTGTTGCTAACTCTTCAAACGACAACCTAGCGTTCCCTAGAGTCTTCCTTAAACATGTCTTCACACAGCCTACCATTCTTTCAAAAAATCCGCCCCACCACGGGACTCTCTCTAGGTTAAACTTCCACTTCACTCTCATATAATCTAAATCTGCCTTTACTTCTGGATGATCAAATAATGCGTTTAAGGCCTTTTCAGTTGCCTGAAAGGTTTGCGCGTTATCTGATACTATTAACACTACGACGATTTACTGCGAGGTGTGGCAAGCAACGTCTGAAGGCTTCTGCTGACATCTCTTTCAATAGTTCTAAATGTACAGCTCGGGTAGTACAACACGAGAACAACGCAATATAAGCCTTTTCTGTACCCCCTGATTTGACCTTAGCATAGAGGGGTCCTACGAAATCAACTCCCACCCTGGAGAATGGCGGTGATTCTCTTACTCTAAATTCCGGTAATGCTGCTGTTGGTGGTGCACCAAAAGCCTTCCCTATCAATTTCTTACAAATAATACATTTATTTAAGATCCTTTTAACCTCTTGTCGCCCTTTCGGTACCCAGTATCTTGATCGCAGCTTTGCCAACGTGGCTCTAACTCCACTATGATGGATTCTTTCGTGACATTCCTCTATGATTAAATTTGTGATGTTGAGGAAGTATAATAGGTCTCCTCGCATCAAATTCTAGGTCTGAGTTAACGAGCCTTCCTGTACACCTGAGTACACCACTCGCTTCTACTAAGCCAAGTTGATTTGACAACTGCTTAAATTTATCGTCACTTTTTACGTCACATTGGACGTCACATTGGACGGCTTTAATCCACTCTATCTCTGCCCGCTTTAACTCCTCAAGCTTCCCTTCTTTCTTCCTACTCTTTAGGTTATCTACAACCCGCAATACCCATGCCGTAACGCCTACAAGCTTTCGGAGCTTACTATATCTTCCTACATCTATCAATGACGCTACACCCGACTTACTCTGTTCCTTTACGCACATCACTTTTGTAGGATTTCTTTCTTCTTCTAAGCTTTCTGGCGTTCTAGAACTCTCTACATATATCGGCCACTCATTTTGCTCTCCTGACAACCACTTTGGTCCACACCACCACAGCGCGTGTTCTTTTAGCTGGGGTGCGAGAACCCCACGAGAGCCGACGTCTGCTGGATTATGATCAGTTGAACAGTGTGCCCACTCTTCCTTCTTGGTTAACTTAAGAATCTCATCAACTCTATGGTGCACAAACTGTTTCCATTCGCCCTTATTAGCTATAGGGGTAGTAACTGCATTTACTAAAGTTTTCCCATCTCCACCCCCATCAATTTCTCGCACTTGCTCACACAAACAACTATGATGCCCACCCTTACATATTTTACACTTAACTACTATGTTACAATCACAAGCACGGTGCCCTTTCTCTATACAATTAAAACATCTACCATATCTACGTATTAATTGCTTACGTTCCTTAATGTCTGCGACTCTTCTGCAGTCTTCGTGTTGGTGGTTTCCTCTACAAAACGCACAACTTTCTCCCCCACTCTTGGTAATGAGGGCACTTGCGCTCGACGGGTGTCGTTTCCGATTTTCGTCTTGCCACACTTTCATTTGAGGGGTCAAGTGGTAATCTTCTCTCAGCTCGACTTCTCGCAGGAGGGCTTTCAACATTTGCTCTAGAGTCCATTCCAAGTAGTTCTCTCCTCTGGTAATGGTAAGTCTCAACGAATCTGGTAATTTCTCCAGCAACGACGGCACCACGATACCAGAGTAGGTTTTCTCATCTACTCCCAACGCTACCAGACCACGGTGCTGAACTTCCACTGTGTCAAACAGGATTCTCAGCCCACGGACGTCCTTTTCTCTGCAAACAGGCGCCACTTTAATAATTCTACTGCCGCGTCGTAATTGTCAGACGTCAGAGAAAACCCAGCGATACTCGTTCTGGCAGAACCATCAATCAGTCCGCGTAGATAAGAAAACTTATCTATTTTGGACAGCGTTTCATTTTCATGAATGGCACTGCTGTAAGAGTCCCAGAACTCTTGCCATTCGTTTATTTTTCCCGAGAACTTTCTCACCTCGAGTTTTGGCAATCTTGCTCTGCAGTTTTTTGCTGTCGCTGTTGTCGGAATACTCATGGCTTCGCCTTCGGTCATCGTAGTTTCTGGGCTACCTTGTGTGGTCGACGGATTCACACTTTTGCTACCCTGCAACGCGTCTCTCGCCTTCATCGCCATTTCTTGCATTCGCAATCTCAAGCCCTCGGCTTCTTCTATTTCTTCAATTAAGCTTTCAGCTTCTGTAGTATCTTCTTCGGACAGAAGTTCTAATATCGCAGTGTCTAGCTTCTTCAGCGTCTCCATTTTTTCTTCCAACGCTACTTTTCTCGAGGCTAGCACACACTTTCTCTCCTCATCATAACCTTCAACGATCTCGTTCGTTGAGTCAATCAGCTTTACTGCATGGCTCCGATGACCTCCACGAACTTTTCTTTTCTTTGATATGTCAGACATTTCGTTGGTCTATGATACACTTCAACAGTTTAGATACTTTCTATCAGCCACGGCTCGCTGCACTAGTGTCTTTCTATCTGGCTCGCTGGACCAGTTGTCTGAATTTCTCCACTGCGTTAAGGAGAATCTTCTCACGCTGGTTCGCATACACAAACAAGGGACTGTATCTTTCTTCGTTCTACTTTTAATTCAACAATTCATGTTACATCGACATCGTTCACGATCTAACACTCGTTCGCTATCTCCCTATCTCTCGCAATCTCCTTCCTTATCTGCCCTACTTACGGAAATACATACCTATATTTACAACGTCACTACATTTACCACAACAGTGTTCCGTTTCCTATTTACTACAACCGATTTATATATTGATAGCTATAACAAGTTATCTTCCCATTGACTATGCCAAGTTCGTTCAATGACCTATGTCATTGCATAGTCATTGCGGTAACTAACTAACCACGAAATTAATCTTATACACCTTTTCCTATGCGTCATAGGAACCTGGGGTTTCCTGTGACTCATAGGAACCTAATGATGCGTGAACCTTGTGGTTTGATCAATTTACAAGACTGACATAAACAACCTAATTATAGATATGCTTTCCTAACAAAGCTTTCCTCAACATGTCGTTCGCCTCTTCGAATGTTACAATTGAAATGGCAAACAGCTAAAATGTGTCTATAATATAAAACATTGGTTTGTTTTTTACTTTGAAACAAAAAAAAATAGTCAAGAAATATGAGTAAGCTTGACAGCAACAGGTCTTGATAAGGTTTACAAATTAACTTGTTCATGCATGTACAAAATTGTATACGTGTATCCAAAACTGCACGTTTTTCATCTGTAAATCAAACGGTAATTGGCTAAAACCTGTACTGAAATAAAATGATCGTTCCCACACACAAGTCAACTACTGTAGCGTTATATCCAATATCTGCAATACCCACAATACATCCCTTGGAATGAGTATGCAATCATTTTGGGGGAATGAGTATGCAATCATTTTGGGAGAAAAATGATTCAAAACAGAATGAAATCCCTCCAAACAGCTAATTTGCGACAGTGGTGATGCCTGACAAATATTTTGATATATACATATATACACACACACAATTCTTCAATGACAACAGGGTTGTCACCTATACACACATCTTTTTTATCATCATTTAGTTATTTTAGTTATTTTCATCATCATTTAGGAAGCTGTGATCGTCGCTTGTGAAGTTGGCACAATCAGGGACATTTTCTTTTGGACATTAAGATAAGGGATCCTAAATTATTAAGATAAGAGTATCACACTGATCTACATCAAAGTCCGTATCACCAAATGTTTCTTGCCATGCTTGTTGCAACAGGTTAACATTGTTATCACTTTCAAATCGCTCATCATTAAGACAGCCATTGTCTTCAACATCCTGGATTTCTTTGTCACAAGAAAACCCAGGTCCTTATTGCAAACAAATCCACTTGTGCCCAAAGTTGGAGTACATAGTAGTTTCCCATTCAATGTAATCAGGATCAGCTGTTATTATATTTACAGTTTCATTAGAAAATTAGCGAATATTGTAACTTAACAGTCCAAAAGGCATCCTGTGAACAGGAAGCCTTGGACCTGTCCCATCTTCTCTTTGTTTGCCAAGTCCCTTGGCTAAATGATAAAGGATATTATCTTTTCCATTTTCCTGTAACACCCTGAAACCTTTGCAGCAGAGCTCAACAAAATCTGATGGCACAAAAGATTTATAATGGCATCCAAATTCAAATTAACAGGAAGTACATGAAGAGATCCTGAATAAAGTCAGATCGAAGTTTAGATGTCATAGTAGATAACAGACTGACAATGTTAGAAATTACATCTCCATGGCATGTCTGTTCTTTTGAGTGGGCATGAGGCGAGTGTGAAAAGACAGGAGACAAAGGAGTTGAAGTTCTTGTTGGCTGGAAGGTACATGTAACCAGTGTCGAGGGTTCATGAATACTTGTTTCAATGCCAGTAGGTAATGATCTCCTTGCAATCCTCCTTCAAAATAGTTGACACCTAGATCTTCTTCTGCTTCTGCCAAGGTTTTATACTTTTCCTAATAAATGAGTTCACTTCGTGCCTGCATGCATTTCCTAATAAAAACAACATAAGTATTAGTCTATACATATAAGTCTATACATATTGTATATACATATAATATTAGTTTCTACAAATGCATGCACATTAATTGTACGTCGTCGTCGTCGAGATAGTCAGCACATCTGTTCCAGAAGTCAGGATTCTTTGTTGCAGGCCAGGAAAATGGCTTATCATCATTGACAACAGTAAATAGTGCTACAAATTCTACTAAAGCCCTTCTTTCTTCACTAGACTATGGTTCTATCTGGTTGGCTTGAACATCCTAGTTAAAATCAAGCAGTTCATTTTCAGACAGTGACACACACATGACAGAAGTTATGCACATAATATTCAGACATGCACAAGTGCAGTGAAATAATTATACCTGTAAAAAGACCTTAGTCTTTAGTGGGTGTTTCGAAAACGAAGACCGAAGACCTAAGATGGATCTTCGTTTTCGTAATTACGAAAACGAAGACCCATATCAGAAAATAAGGACTATTTGTTAAAATTTCCAAAATTTATTAGGCACGATGGATGGGTACCAATCCTAAAATTGCCTGGTTACATAGCTTCTCCATTTGATGAATATGCGAACAATTCGGAAGGACGAAAAACTCTCAGTTTGGTACTTTCCTGATCTAAATGATGCAACTTAAAGTTTTACGTAAATATTACGCAAATACGTAAATATTGGGCTAAAGCCCCCCCAGCCCCCCTCTTCCGGCACTTATTACTGTACTTTATGCATTGCGTTCTTCCAAGATGGGTCGTTCTTCTAAGATGGGTCTTCGTTTTCGTATTACGAAAACGAAGACCCATATCAGAAAATAAGGACTATTTATTAAAATTTCCTAAAATTATTACCTTATTACTGTACTTGATGTATTGCGTTCTTCCACGTTTAGTTTAATATAAAATCCTCCTAATCATAGACATTCACAGCTTGATGTTGAGTTAGAAAATTATTACGGGAAGTTATTATTAGATGTGTAAAGTTGATCATCCAGGTTGTTGTAGTCTTGAGAAAGACTATTGTTGGTGACTGACATTTCGACGGCTCAGCGGCGGTCATCTACACTCCTAAGTTCAAACCTCGGAACAACTCGGTTCAGTGGAGCGCGGTGATGCCTGCGAAGGAGGCTAGTTCAAACCATTTACTTTAAGTTATTATTGGCGGGGAAAACCCCCCACAAAATCACGAGTTTCTGTGTTTTTTTGCCGACTTTGTTATGTGAAATGGCATTCCCTTCCATTAAAACGGTGTGCAAATCGCAAGAATGAAATAGTGTAGTGTGCAAGTGGGATGACATAGTTTCGCAACCTGGTGGTTCGATTGGCAGTGCCAGTGGGTCTTTTGGCTCAGTTTTCGTAGCTAAGACGGCCAAGCGGCCAGACGTTGATGCGGACTACTGCAAAGCTAGTTTCGTTGTGAAGAAGCTGCTGAACGAGGAAGAATTGCAGCAGAAGATGTTCTTGAACGAGGCAGTGGCATGCGTATCTTGCGAAACATCACTAGAGTAGCGAGTACACTACGAAATTAATCGGCATTTTACCTCCATGCGCGGAAGGTGGGAAATTAATCGGCCATTTGTTTTGTCCTATCATATATGTAGGTATGCGAGTACGTGTGAATAATATCAAGATATTTCTGATTTTTACTTCTAAAATGCGATATTTTGCGAACGATCAACATACAATTCTTGGTAAAATCAACATGAAACTCTAACTAAAAAGGTACATTTATGAACCATGTAGCCTCATTCAGTTTCAAATTATTCCGAAAATATTGCAATTAAGTGAGTAACACACGATGCATGCTGCCTCGCCACACACAACGAAACTAGCTTTGCAATTGCTTTGCAGTATAGTCCGCTACGACTGCTGAGCCAAAAGACCCACCTGCCAATCGAACCACCAGGCTGCAAAATGTCATCCCACTTTATACAAATTATTTTTCCAAATCAACGTCATTCCTGCGATTTGCACGCTTCTTAATGGAAGAGAATGCCATTTCACATAACAAAGTCGGCAAAAAACACAGAAACTCGTGATTTTGGGGGGGGGGGGGTTTTCCCGCCAATAATAACTTAAAGTAAATGGTTTGAACTTATAGGAGGAGTGTTAACTTGACTCTGAAGATGACCGCCGCTCGGCTGAGAGGCCGTTGAAATGTCAGTCACCAACAAATCAATAGTCTGTCTCAAGACTACAAGACTACAACAACATGGACTATCAACTTTACGCATCTAACTCAACATCGAGCTGTGAACGAGTCTATGATTTAGGAGGATTTTATATTAAACTAAACGTGGAAGAACGCAATGCATAAAGTACAGTAATAAGGTAATCATTTTAGGAAATTTTAATAAATGGTCCTTATTTTCTGATATGGGTCTTCGTCTTCGAATTACGAAAACGAAGACCCATCTTAGGTCTTCGGTCTTCGTTTTCGTAGGTCTTCGTTTTCGAAACACCCCTCATAATCTTGAAATTGTGCAGGAAAAAAAGGTTTAGAAAACGAGAAACTAAGCTTCATATCGAAGACCGAAGCTGATAGAATCCAATACAACATGAGCAATGACATTTCTGTTGCAGATGCTGAAAATTGGCAAACGACAAAGAAACCCAATCAAAGTAATATATCTGTAGTTGATGTTGAGAATGTGAATCACAAGAATGTGAATTACAATCATCAACAAATGAATAATCTAGACCAAAATCGACAGCGCCAAAATTTGGAAATATCTGAAAAAGCTTTCCCTGATGGTTCACAGAACACAAATCTCCATGTGCAGAACAGGAAGCAATGAGAAAAACCCGTTGTTATTTTGGGAGATTCTATAATTAAAGGATTACAGCCCAAAGAAGCATAGAAAATCATCGGAAAGGAACGTTATTGTCCGTTCCTTTCCAGCAACACTATGGACATGTTAGATTATTCAAAACGTCCTATTCGGAAGTTACTGGAGCATATTATGCATATTGGTACAAATGACCTCAAGGATGCTGCAGCCATTATAAATAGCACAACGGAATTATGTGAGCAAATTATACAGATCAGTCATGTAGGTAAAACATGGTCTTGGCCCACCTGTTTTTCGTTCAATTAATTTCGTTCACCATAAAATTAAATGATATCCTGAAATTTGCACTTCAACCTCATCATCAGCAGCTAAACGAGTTTCACTGAGCGAAAAAATATGCAAATGTTTAAAACCATCTAGAATTTGGCAGATATTTTGTTTTATAAGTCCTCGAATATTTTGATGTAATATCTTCAAACCTCTCTTCGAAAGAAGTTCCCTAAGGTCAGGCAGTTCATATCGCTGTTCGTTGATCAAGTCATCAAACCCAAACTGGTCAGGCTGTTGCAGATGATCTTCGATGCTATTGTTAAGTAAACATCTTTCACTAAACGTGAAATATCACTTGACACTTAGAATAGTTTTGATTTCTTTTCACTGTTTTCGAACATGTACCACATTTAATCCCATGTCCTGGACATATTTCGATGTCTCCACACAATAAAAGCATCAGATGCATGAACGATGACCGCGAGTATCGAAGATGAATTTCCCTCCTTTGATGGCAACTCCACAATGAAGAATATATAAAACTCTCCTGCCGAACATCTTCGCTCAAATTCAACAAATCTGAGCTACAAAAAGCATGCTTTTTCACTTGAAAAATATGTTATTTGTTATGGGAAAGGAAAGAAATTTAAAAATTCTTGTTGATTTTAATAAATTTTAATAAATTTGAATCGTAGTAGTATAGGAATAGCGGAGCCGGCGAGCCCCTATAGTTCATAAAGCAACATCACGACCTACCAGACGTCCTTGGCGTTAAGAATGGCGCTTCAAACACAATTAAATGTCGTTTCAGAAAAAACACGTTTTAAGGAATGGCCTTCAGGATGCTTCCTGAGCAACCTACCCCAAATCTAGGAACGTGTTTTTTTTTAATGTCGTTTCATAAAGTGCCCTGCGAGTGGAAAGTGGCCATGCCAAGGATGTCTGGTAACAAATTGATGTTCGTTGTATGAATCGTTTGGGTACACCGGCTCCGCTATTTCCTATACTACCCTACGGTAAAGACGTCAAGAATCACCCAACATAGGTCAACTAACTTAACAATTAAAATGTGGCCAACACAACAAAACGGTGACCATAGCGTTTTACACGTATCAGTGGGTGTATTGTCGTCGTTTTCCACAATGTTTTTATGGCCATATGCATAGGAGTCAATGCCGTTGTCTAAAAGGTATCGTTTGTCATCAAAACAGGACAACGACACTTTATTAATTTCATAACTACCAAGTTGATGTTTGACACTTCTAATGGTCTTCATTGTGGGACGTAATTGTTTTCGTTCAAGTAACACCTTTTTGTAATCTTCATGCTTGATTACCTTTTTGATAATGTTCTTTCTAACTCCTTTAGCAGTTTTTCCACCACCACCACCTATACATTTTACTGCACAATCCCATGAACTCAATAATTGGCACCCCAGCGCATTCCAATAACTTTCTTGTTCTCTTTAAAAGCAAATGGGGTAGTTGCTATTATCGAACTTTTCACATGACTCCAATAAGTCGGAATACACGTCGTCGGTAAGGATTGTGTATAGCAAGCTATCTGTGTCAGTGAAGTGCAGTTTACAATCGTCATTTGGCCACTTTTTACATATGTAATTATAGTGAAAATCAAACATCAATGTTTTGCTTAAATCAAGTATACGCATACCAACGTATGCAGGCCTGTTTAATGTCAACGCTTCTTTGATATTATGGACCGCAACTAAATTCTCATTAAATATCTTACAAGATACAAACGTTGGCTTTGAAACAAGCTTTGTCAATTTCTTTGAACTGGTCACTAATCTTACATCTACACGCTTTCTCAAGTTTTCCATTTGCCAAATACACCGTTACTAATCAACTTAAAAAAGTCCTTCTCAAAAGCGTTTTTAGCGCCAGTTCTTTCGACTATATTAAAGTCGATATAACGGCCCAACCACTTGGACTGATCAAATTGCAAGACACACATACTTTTTTTTGCCCCTCAAATTTTTCACCAATTTATTCACACCACCAACCCTCACATTGACCTTATCTCTGATTTTCTTACAATACTCCGACAACATATCAACCATTATTTCCATCTTGTCCGGAGCTAATGCATAATCATTATGTAGGTCATGCAAATGGCTAGGGTATTCCAAGTCAACCTCAATTAGTAACCCTTTTTACTGTTGTCATGATAGTCACACAAATTCACTCCTTTTATTTGTTCATCAATTAACCATTTAAAACCACCTGCAGGAAGACTTTGGCTCATTGCCCACCCATATAAATTGTTGGCGTCAAGGTACATTAAATACTTCAATGGTTGTGATTCATCATAATTTTTCATGTACTTATTATTAGCCACACCATGCCTGTTACTTATATAGCTCACACCACCATGCATACCTAACTCTACAAACTGTCAAACTGAAACATGTCAATGTCAGACAACAATTCAAGTTCCACACCAGTCATCTTTAACATTGCATCCCAAGCCAGTGGCATAACTACTAGGGGCTCTCCCCGGCCAGAGCCGGGGGCCCTTGTGTTGGAGGTTTCCAAGGGGGCCCTTGGCCAAGATCTTAACACAAAATAATTTATACGAATATACGGATTACAGCATGCGCATTCTATTTGAGAATGTAGTAGCTTTTGTCTTTTGTTAGAAAGTAGAAACAAGTTTAATTTGTCTTGAACAGTATCAAAGTTTTACAAAACGACTGGAAGCGTAATAGATTATATTATTATAAAGTATACATGCAGTAAGTTTCAAAAATCCGCTGTCAAGACGATGCGTGGGCTCGGTCGTTTCCTCGTGCTATTTTGCAAGAATGAAGCAGTATGAGAACGAAGTGTTTTGTTAATGAATAAATAAAGCTGCTTTTTCGGCGTGCACAGGAGTATCTTTTAATGTACTGTAGTTATGTGTATGTTCAGATTTGTGATTTGTTTATACTTGTTAGTGGAACTTATTGATCATAATCTTCAAATTTGACGTCTACAACCTATCACTACAAGTGCTTTGCTCCATAGTTCTTATAATTAGATTTACAAATATAAGCTAAATTCGCGAATTCGGTATTATAATCAAGCATACAATGGCCAACTTGTCTTTCATACGCAGTTGTCGCAACGATTTTCTTTTTTTGTTAGTGTCAACAAATATCCTTGCAGAATTCGCCAAACACAAAGTTAGAGCTTCGGGGGGATATAAAATTCAATTTCAAGTCTTGATTTTGCAGGGAACAGTTGGCTTTGGATCGTTGGAGGGGGGGCTCTTATCTTCTTTTACCGGGGGCCTCTAGCCCGAGATTTACGCCACTGTCCCAAGCCAACCCAGGTGATGTCAAATAGTGACATGGGTCTAGATTATACTCACGATGACACATCTTTCTAAAGTTCTCAAAAACGTCAGCGAGTACCAACACATCACTTTTCAAATACAGATCATGATAGTCACCCATGTTTTCCAAATGAAAGTAGTCCCACACTTCACAAGCGTGCTCGTGCGATTCTTCTGACACATCTTCCTCATTAAGGATACTATAGAAGTCTCTCCGTGCTGGTAACTCGCATTCATCGAATTTATCAAAGGAGTCTGTATAATCGTAAGGATACACCCCTTTTCTAGTCATTAACGCCAGCCCTTCACCACGGAACACCTGATGAACCTCTGATGTGTACTTATAACCATCTTGTGGTAAATTCTTCTAGATTATCCAAAGAGCTACTCATGAACTGAAAGCTGTCCAAGAATACCAGGTTCTTTCCAACCATGAAATGGCTTCTCCATATTATTAGGAATCACATTAATGTCTTGACCAAACTTCCAATCTCTTGCATAATAAAATGACAATGATAGCCACGTAAATTGTGAAATATCACAGGTATTTTATCAGCCAATCTAAAGTTCATGTTACAAGTAACGGTACCCTGATTACGAATAATGAAGAAGACATGCAGATTGAAAATGAAAATTCAATTCCACCAACGAAAACTAAAAAACCGCAGTTCGAATGGAAGAAGGGACCGGAGCTACCTGATGTATCCTTTATTGGGTCAGATTTCACGTTGCCAGATAATGTTGATGAACTGACACCTTATGTACTTCAAGATGTTTTGGGATGACAGTGTTACCCAAAATCTTGTTGAACAAACTAACCTACACAGTGTACAGCAGCATGGTAAGAGCATTTGCACTAACAACGAGCAAATTGAACAGCTCATTGGCGTTCAAATGAAGATGGGGGTGATGAAACCACCCAACTATGAACTGTATTGGTCAAATGAATCCCGATACGAGCCAGTTGCTTCATGCAAATGACAACACAAATAAAAATGATCCAGCCAATAAAGAAAACCGCCTATACAAAGTCCAGCCAGTCCTTGATGGTGTTAGGCAAAATTGCCTAAAACTTGAACCGGAAGCAAATCATTCTGTTGATGAACAAATCATCCAAGAGTGGAGTTCGTCAATATAATCCAAAAAGCCAACAAAGTGGGGTTTTAAAAATTTTGTTCATGCTGGTAAAAGTGGAATGATTTATGATTTTTCATTTATACCGTTTCGAAGAGTACTGACAAAGAGAAGTGCTCATCAGAGGCAGTGGTTTTGAAACTGCAGGTATCTGCCAAAGCATTGCAACTATCGATTGGTGTTTGATAACTGGTTCACCACATTCAATTTGTGTTAGCAACAGCAGGGGTGGCGCCAGAAATTCCCCGACACAGGGGCTAAGGTCCCAGACGGGGGCATTTCATTTTTTGATTTTCTAAGCCTCTGAAACGCTATTTCCTGCATTTTGGGGACAGTTTTAACAACAAAATTAAAATAAAAAACAGTTAAAATCATGATTTTATAGTCAGTATTTCCTTACTGTATATGAAACTAACTCTAACAATAATATTCACGCAAAAACTAGATGACAGTGAGTGCGCGAAACAACAGAGGTGATAGATTTATGCCAGAGATAAGGTTCCCCAACGGGGGGGGGGGGGGCTGTAGCCCCCCTGCCACCCCTGAGCAACAGTGCGAAAGAACAGAATTGCTGGTTGTCCATTGAAGAGCGAGCAGGAATTAAAGAAGATGACCGAGGAAGCTTTGACTATCGAACAGATTCAACATTTTTGTAGAAGGACGAATGAAGTATTAGTGTCTTCAATAAGGCAGCATCAACAAAATTCAAAGACCTGCCTGATGAGGGGAGAAAAAATAAGCAACATACAGCCAGAGCAGATTGACAACAAGATCTGCAATATATTTGACAAGTTGCAAAATAAAACAGTAAGTATATATCCCATAATAATAAAACATATTGCATAATTTAATATTTCTGCATTTTGATTGGCTATGCTATAGTAAGGAATTTTAATTTTTATTATATATGTATTTATTATAGAGGAAGCAACTGGTTCAAAATCGTCATTTCCCTATAAACGGCAACACGAGTTTGAATTTGAGGGATTGCCAAACATTCCATTCAAAAAGCCTAGCTCATATGGTCATTTGCAGTTGAAGAATATACTGGACTCAAGAGATGGCTTCAAAATTAAACTCAAAAATAATTCATCTTCTACTGGTGTAGTAGCGGCTGTTCTTCCTGCTTCTACTGCTTTAATAGTTTCAAAACCCAAAAGTAATCGGAATTGAAGATTTGACATCATGCCTACAAACAAATGGTCTGCTCATGTTGAAGGTGAAAAGACTTTTGTATTTCTTTGCAGCAAACGCCTCAGCAGAAAAAGCAAGGATTTTGGACACATCAAAAGTGTGGAAACTGCAATGTACGAAGGGCAACCATGCATCAAGGTAAGCTTGCACGCTCTATTTCAATCCCTTCCCATTCAAGCTAGCTACGTACTACCCAAGCACACATCAGTTGTAAACTTTTGGGACTTTCTTCCAAATTCGAGTTAATTTTTTACCAAAAGAACGCTTTGCCCAAGAGCTGTTCGATTCAACACACAAACAAATAAGTTGTTCAGCCGCATTTTAAAATTTGCAAGGAGGTTCCTGTCAATATCAATTAAAATGTTGTGCCAAAATGGCAGATAAAACGCAGTTTATAACTGCGTTGAAGAGCTGTCTTGAGCTACCTTGAAGACAAAGTTTGAAAATTTCACAAATCTTAAACAGGACTTTCACTTAGTTTGAACGTTGGTCTGCTTTTAATTTATTGTGCTGGCAGGGCCGGGTTGGGTAAAAGAAACTGTTTTTATTCAAATCACATCGTTAGCATCTTCAAGACTTAAAATTAAAATATATCGATTCTATCATCCGTCGTAGTTATCCCAAACTTTATCAAGCAGACTACATGCGCGTAAAGATACGTAAGGGGTGTCACAAGAAGACTAGTGAGAAATAATACATTAAATATGCACAATCCAACATAAATCGGGCTTTTGAGTATTGAGGTGTGGCTCTTTGGGGCCAATTTTTGTGTCTGATGACGTAGTCATCATACAGTTATCGAATCTTGTATGTGAGATTGTGGCAACTACGCCACAACCGAACACGTTACGGAAAACAGCGAAAGTTGCCAAGATCGTTTGTTGCATATAATAGTCTAACATGATTTTGGTCAGGCGCTACTTTCACTCGATCGGCTCATGTGGTTTAATAGTGGTACTGCCAAGGTAAATCCAAGGTAATTGTCGTATATTTCGATCTAGTATTGAACCTTGTTGTTTATCGGAACCATTTGCAAATCTCGTTTCAAATAACCGACACTGTCGACACTGTGTATTATTTTGGTCAGGCGCTACGTTCACTTGATCGGTTCATGTGGTTTAAAAGTGGTACTGTCAAGGTAATTTGTCTTTAAGTTTTAACCAAGGTAATGGACAATCCCCGCATTGTGCTCGTTAAAATCAAACTAAACGAAGTCACTGTCGACAAATGTCGACAAACTTACTGAACAAACTGCAGAAAAACTAGCCCCTGCACTTATCAAAATTATAAACATCTAGACAGTTCATTGTCTTGCATTCAAATTTAAATACTAAACATTGGCCTTAAATATGGGAATTACAATTGAGCAATACAGAGCCAGAATTGGTTGCAAACAATAAC
This sequence comes from Chrysogorgia sp. JL179-B06, assembly GCA_035772405.1. Lineage (NCBI taxonomy): Eukaryota > Metazoa > Cnidaria > Anthozoa > Scleralcyonacea > Chrysogorgiidae > Chrysogorgia > Chrysogorgia sp. JL179-B06. The sequence continues at coordinate 1,321,781 of JAYKKM010000078.1, forward strand.
TTTGTTAAAACCTAAATAATACTTGTGCAGTCTGGTCACCAAGGTATCTTTTGGAATACATTTAAAAAATTCATTTAACAATGTTGATGTTATTTTATCTAAGTGTATTTTATCTGTCAACATTACAACAGCTCACAGAATAATATAAAGGTTGTGGTTTGCTAAAATATTTGTTCCACTGTTATTGAGAATGGCAACCATACAGTATATCAATTATTATGTTGTTGATCCATCTAAAAACTATATGTGCTGATTTTAGCCAAGCGATATGAGAAAATTTAGACTAAATAGCTTTGACTGCAATAATACCGGTACATAATAAAAAAATATTACTTCATGGGATCCACCAATCCTAAATACAATTTGTCTGCTGGAAATACCCTTTACACTTACTGTGTAAATTATGTTCCAGAAATAACTTCATAACATTGCATGGTAAACTCTATTATTTACAATTTAGTGACTCGTTTGCTGGTGATTTGTTTATGACAAGTAGCAATGAACCTTTTTTCTTTGCAAAATGCTCTTCGATAATCTGTTTTTGGATTCACAATTAAATTATCAACATTGTCTGTTGACAATTAACTACAGCACTGTTGCAACTTTTAAAACTAATGAAGGCAAGTTTAAAATTTGATTCTCACTCAAGAGATTTATATGGTATTCCACATCCATTGTTACCAGGTAACTATTCAGTTAGCAAATTCTGAGATAACTTCACACTTATTGAAACACAAGCCGATCAAAATGAATCTGCTGAAACTGCAGACTGGATATTCAACCAAAATCTGGATATTCAACCAAAATCTGGATATTCAACCAAAATCTGGACAGTTTTTACAATTTTCTCAAATCTCGCAACATCCCGTGTGTTTGGATCAACACAGATATTCTGTAAAGTGATTGCAATGTAGCTAATAGCCTCCATAATATATAATACTCTGTTATCTCGATAATATATTTATTTACAATAATCGTGCTTCTATTTTTGTTTCATATTTTAAGCTGCATTGTTCAGTTAATTGTCTGATCACCTTATGTCATCACACACATGTACGCGTTGCGTACCTATTTTGGGCCAGTTTTCACAATTTCCGTTGGCGAACGATATTGAAGGGATGCTGGTTCATGCCCCATGGCTTATATATCTCATATATCCTCTCATTTCGAAATGACGTTAATCACCATTTCTCAAATAACGACAATCATGGATCGCAATCCTAGCTGTAATCCTAACTCCCCCAACCTACAAGACCACAAGGGACTGAAACTGATGCACAAAATAATGAAAACGGGAAACTTCGTACCCATCATGTTACAAATTGCTCTGAATTAAGGATAATGGTTAATCTAATGGCGATCATCAGATGGTCAATTCCATATACCCAGTGAGTCAAATTGAGCTTCCTCCAAAACAACGTATCCTGAGGAATGTTGAAGAGCTTTTCCTCTCACATTTGGAAGCCAATGTGGAGCAGGATCCCCATGGAATATCTGAGCCCCTGTTAGAGTTTGATGACACTAAGAGAAACGAATACAAGTATGAGGTATTGGGAGGGACGCACAATGTTCTCGCCACAAAGGCCCTGCTCCATAAGTATCCAGAGCAGATAGCTTATAATGGAAGAAATGCCTGGGTGTTTGTGGAATTAGGTGATGATGATGCATTATGGCTAGCCTCAAGACATAACAAAACTGGTTCGTTTAGGCATGAAATGAACTTTCAAGATGAGGCAAGTAATGCAAAATCTTATTATTTTAAACCAATTAATTTGTACCATGAACATGTTACTCATGTATATTATAGTACTGTACATGCAGTGTTGTCTAGATGATTACAGTACCTAATGAAAAACTCAAAATATAGCAAGGTTGGCCAATAACGGAATATACAAGATTTATTAACAGAATAGCCAATAGTATCAACGTATCTTTGGGAGTGTCAATGGTGAGCTAAACATAGTTTCTTTGTCTTGGCTTGTAATGAAAAAACTGTGAGAGCATGAGGTTAGAGCGTAATCTAAACATATTTGATTAAAGTGATTTAAACGTGAATATAGTGAGTGAATTGTTGGGCGACAACAAGGGAGGCAAATCCCAAACAGGGTTCTAACCCTACAATTCCATTAGATTAACCATTATCCTTAATTCAGAGCGATTTGTAACTTAAGGATGATGGTTAATTTAAGGAAGAGACTGTGCTGGACCTGCAGAGTCAGGACTACTGTGGTCTAGCCTGCTCTGCCGGCAACTCTGTGTCTTCTCACTTCTTAGTTTTTTTAGTCAGAGAGCTTCTAAAAAACTAAGATGTGAGAAGACAGAGTTGCCTGCACGGAGGAGGGTACATCTGGTATGAGCATGTACTAACGTTTTTGTCTATTTTAGCTTTTTTTCAGCAGGGCCAAATGGGGTGAGGGGTGAAACGATGCTCAAAATCAGCCATTATGACTGGTCAGCTAGTAATGGCCTTTTGGAGTCAAACGTCATGAAATATGGGTGGAAATGTGCAACAAGTCCATATCAGAGTTAATTAGTACAAATAGTCCTGAAGCAATCGGCGCTGAGAGTTCAGCAGAATCTGTTGTTCAAACACGTTACAGCTAACCTGGCTCTAGAGGAGAACCTTGTTGAAAAACGAAAGGCGAGTGCTCAAAGAGACTGTGTGATAGTGGGTCGGCAAGTACCAAATCTGCAAAGGTTATTAATAGCTGCACAAAAGTGAGAGTTATAGAATTGGTAAGTTACAGTACTGCATGTGTCAAATGTAATTACATTACGGTAACTGTTTGCAGTTGGTTAACCCTTTATGTTTTTATCATTTTATTCGTTGAATTACCAGGTAATTTTATTTGATTATAGCTGGGAAGTCAGAGTCATCTGAGGGCAGTTACATACTATAGGAAGAAGCACATTGAAATTGGGAGCACAGCTTTTGGAGTGCACTATTTGTGGTGTTACTGGGGAAGTATACCTTGAAGATGGTAATGAAAATAATTGCTACAGTAACAAATATGTGAGATCCACATTGACATTTAGAGTCATTAAAAATCATATCACACTGCACTCTTTTACAGTAACAATATTAATAATATAAGTAAATGATGGATCCTCTTTTGCCCAGAATAATAAACACAATTATTACAATGAAGCTATGGTCCACATCACAAGAGAATTACTCAAGAGAAACTGTTCCATTAGCCTGAATGGGAAAGGACACAAAATTGCTTTAGATGAGTGGGTTGAAAGCTGTGTTGAAAGCTGTAGTATTATTACAATAATAATACAGTAAACACCTGTTATTATAGGACTTACAAAACAGGCTGCAATGCATTATTTATATGATATCTTATAAAAAATATGGGTATCGGTTCTTAAAAAAAGATCGATTATTTGCTACAATACAATATTACAGCATGGACAATTGATTTGAATTTGAAAACGGTTCTTATTTACAGTAGAAGGGTACAAAAATTCAGCCTGAAGTTCTTTTTGGAGGAAGGTTCGTTTAGCAGATGTTTACGTATAGTTTAAAACACTTGCAGCAGTGTTTTATCAGATCTAAAACACGAGGTGAAGCCAAGTGTTTTAGATTTAAAAGAGGACACATGTTATTGCGCCATTAACTTTGCGTCTCGTCTTAGGGGTCAGGTTGAGAAGATCTAACGCTGATTTGATACCTGGTAAATGAGCCGCAAATGGTTGGACACTTGCCACTCCATCGGTCCACCTCATTGCAGAGAACCACAGATGCAGCATTGTAGGATGTCCCATCGTTGAGGATTTTCGGTCGCGACGTCGATCAACCACATATCGACGTCGATACAACGTCACTTTGTCGACGTCGGAATCGACATCTATATCGAGTCGTTAAATTTCACGTCGGTTCACGACCAAACATCGACGTTGTTTCGACGTCTGCTTTTCGACGTGTTATCGACGTCGGAAACAGACGTTGTTTCGACGTTGAATCAACGTCGATTAAAAATTGGTTAAAAATTTGAAAACGAAAATAATAGCCATCGCAGTTCGTAAGTGCTTTTGCTAATTCATTATATACGATAAATATTACTATATATTTAAGAGGGGCGGGGTAGCGCAGCGGGTTAGTCGCGGAGGAACCTTAGGTTAAGTTAAGTTAAGCAAGCCTGGGTGGTACGTACAGGTCATCGGTTGGTCTTCCGAAAGTGGAATCTCACTCATAAACACCCAGGGATGGTAGTTTATGAAAAAAAACGGGGGTAATTTTTATTCCGAAAAACGGACGGTTTTGAACCTTTTTGTGACTCCAATAACTGAAATTGACGTTGAATCGACGTCGATTTCACGTCGTTCAACGACGTCGATCCAATTTGCGTTTTCAACCTTTTTTCAACGTCAAATCGACGTCGAATAGCGACGTCGTTTCAACGTCGTGAAATTGACGTTGAATCGACGTCGAATTGACGTTGCATCGACGTTGATTTCACGTCGTGAAAACAACGTCGACAATTAGCGTTTTCAACCTTTTTTCAATGTCAAATCGATTCGACGACGTCGTTTCAATGTTGAATCAACGTTCTTTTTCCAGCTGGGTGCAAACAAGTTGTATACTGTTTGAACTATCCCAAAAAAGGTTATTGCCTTTGTGCAACTCACTGCTGAATAGCTGCTCCACAAAGATTGAGAGTGAATTCTCCTTTTTGAGGTTCCCTGACATGTTGGCTGCGTTGTCGTAGCCTTGTCCACGACGTCGTCAAAAGGTATATTGTTGTTCTTCAGCGTTTCCAAGATAAATGCGACAATGTCAGCCCCTGTCTTCTTATTGCAGTCAACAAACTTTAGGAAACGTTCGTGAATTACATATTCGCCATCTGATTGCCGTGAAAGGTATCGCAAGATGAAAGTGGTTTGCTCGGTGTGTGACGAATCAGGTGTACCATGGACCATCACGGAAAAATATTTTGCGAGTGGCTGTCCGTGAAGTTATTTTAACCGCCCGTGGCCAATACTGTTCTAGTTTAGCTGTTTACTTATCTTTACTGACTTAGTTTTCTACTAAATACGACATATACTTCACTTTTACGCCATTCGTAAACATGAAATGAAACGCCATTTTGTCCCCTCCATCGAGCCTCCCATTTCGATGATTTAGTTAGCAGACGTAGCACTTGATAAGTTGTCTGCCGAAATGCATCGTGCTCTTTTCTTTTAAGCTTATTATTTTCTCAGGTCTTTAAACAGTTCTTTTAAGAACTGATCTCTTTTTCGCGATCTTTACTCCAACATTACGCCATTCTTAGATTATTGGTAAATGTGTTTATATATAAGCAGTTTCAGAACGTCATTCGGCATAATTTTACATGCACCTCCTTCAACATCATTTACTGCATTTCTTGCAGTAAATGTTGTAAACTTTACATCGGTGAAACGGGCCAACGTCTATCTGACAGATTTGCCGAACACCTTTTATGGCCATAAACGCCGGCCGGGATTAGCACACTGGCCCCCATGCCTCCGGGGAGGGGACAAAATGGCGTTTCATTTCATGTTTACGAATGGCGTAAAAGTGAAGTATATGTCGTATTTAGTAGAAAACTAAGTCAGTAAAGATAAGTAAACAGCTAAACTAGAACAGTATTGGCCACGGGCGGTTAAAATAACTTCACGGACAGCCACGGACGTCCGCGGACGTTCGCGGACGGTGTTTAGTAGGACCGAAAGAACTTGGTCAGCACAGAGACCAATGAATTCATTCTGGGAGTCAGCAGAAAGATAGTGAGCATTCATCGTTTTGCCTTTCTTTTGTGATTCTTCAACCTAATATGCTCTCGCAAAAGAGGATCGCGGTGAGACAACAGTTCCAGCAAGCCAAAGAAATTCCCGTTATGCAAATCACCAATTTGTTATGAGGACCCCCGAAAAGACAGTTCTCTCTCCAAGAAACAGGACTATGTCAATTATTCTCTCCAACAATTTACACCTGCAGGTGGTCTAACAATTGTAACCGACCCCAAAACAAAGGCCCTAATTACCCTTTGGCAAACGTTTTCTTGAGAAATGAACCCCCCCAAAGCTATAGAATATATCAAAGGAAAGTTAAATTATCTATTTACAACATACGTACAGCTTTATCCCGGTAGCTAACGTAGTTCTCTTCAAAACCGCGGATAATCGAACATGCCCAAAAATATAATTTTCGTAATACGGATACCATCTTGTAAACAAAAACACGAACTTTCGGCTGTCTTCGACGAACGTTTTCTTGAGAAATAATCAACTCCCAAAGCTACAATATATATTAAAACAAAGATAAATTATCTGTTTACAATATGCGTACAGCTTATCCAGCTAGCGTACGTAGTTTTCTTAAAAAGAGCGGATAATCGAACATATCGTAACGTCTTAACAATCCCAGATCCAGTGGGCTGGTACGAGTGCCTTGTATTTGCTCGTCGGCCACTTCCTTATATGGAACACGTACTAGAAGTACATATGGAGGAATCCGAGCCAGAAGAAATAGAAAACATGTTAAAAGCTGGACATCTGCCCCATCCAGAAGAGTTCCCCCAAGATCATTATGGCAAGCGGTTTCCTATTTCCGTTTTGAAGTATAAGAAAAAAAATGGAGAATACTGTAATCATGAATGTCTTGTTTATAGCCCCTTCAAAAATCTCTTGTCTACCAGCATGGAATTGATTTAACTTAAACTTGTCGAACTGGCATATTAGCCAATTGAGATTTATTCTTAGGAATTAATGGCATGAGGCCATGCCTTCCAATAAGGTGGGGGTGATGTTGCAGTATGAACAAGTATGACTGTGTGCATTATAGAATTAACACACCCACATGCAGAAATTGCAAATTGATCCTCTTTTTCCTTGAGTCTGTTCTTGTGATAAGGTGTTTGAAAGCTTCAGCTGCAGTGTAATTTCATATTGGAGAGAAATGGATTTCAATAAAGTCAACACGTCCAAACTCATTAACCTCTTGAAGGCGAAGCAGGTTCCTAAAGACGTTTATCAGATTTTACAATGTAAGGATATAAATGCGACATGAAACCGCGGTTCGTTCGTTCAGAGTCAATAGTCCTTTTCGAAGCGACATTTTTTACCCCAGCTCGATCCCGCAATTTAGTGTCTGGTTTGTTTGATTGTTCGTTTGTTTGATCTTTTTGACGCCAGCTGGCTGCAGCAATTTAGTATTGTGCCTGGTTCGTTTAATTGGTCGTTCGTTTGTGTGGAATCAATAGCATATTTTTGACGCAACATTTTCGACGCCAGCTGGGCCAGATCTCCAAGAGATAAAGAAGCAAACAAGCTTAACTTTTTTGGCTTCACTGCCTTCACATGTCTTTTTCTACATAGGCAAATAATATATTTCATGTAAATGCAGCGGTTTAATTAGGGTTAGTTTTAGGTCATACATGATGACTGAAGTGGCTGCCCTTCATTGAACACGATTCCTCAATTGAAATAGAGCAATTGTGTTCATTAATTCATGCATTTAATATTTTGCGGAATCCTTTAAAAGAATAACATAATATTTCTGCATATCAACTGTTAAGGTGAGATGACCATCTCTTAACCGTCCTGGACAAATGGCACATTTGACACAGGTAGCAGTTGTTTGCAGAAATTAATGCCTTTATATGCATGTATTTATGAAGTAGTTGACACCATATAGCACTTGTTTTTGAGTTGATGAGCTTCTTTTCGTTCTTTAGCAATTCTTCTAAAAATTGTTTAACTTTATAGTCTGGACCATCGACAAAACGGAAGTGTATTTCAAGAGGAAATACGAAATTAAAAAAAACAAGAAAGAATCGCCGAGATAGGTTGAGGAAAAGGAATCTTCAGCAAGATAAATACCTGAATGCTAAACTAGCAAATTAATTAAAAATTAAAGTAGAACAAACCGAAACGTTATCTGCTCATTTTGAGTTACTCCAGCAATGCTTTGCCCAACAGCGAAAGTTAAAAGTTAATGCCCAATCCGACCTTACAAGAAATTGATCCAATGCTACTTGCAGAATTTAATAAGGATTCGTTTCTGGGTAAAGGGGCATTTGGTTGTGTGGAACTTCACCAGTTCCATGGATATTGTATCATGTGAAAGAGTTCAGTGGTCATAATTCTTCAAAACAGGATGTTGTTAGCGAAGCTTCAAAAATTACCAAGCTTTCCCTTGGTAATTTACCTTACCTATTTGGCATTTGTACCAAACAGTTGCCTTTCTGCATAGTTTTCCGGTTTTGTGGGATTGGTGAAAAGTCGTGCCCTGGGGAAGGAAGAATGTGCATCCTTCCCATGGTTTAATTTAATGTTAGAGAGTTGTGCTGCACTGGGACACCTTAATGATGCAGGTTATTATGAGGCGTATTAGCTATTAAACCGCCCGCTCGATGAGGGTCATCGGCCCTCAGGAATTTTACTAAATGACCCAAATCGAGTGGGCGCGGTTTAATAGCTAATACGCCTCATTTCATGATATTACTTTGTAATATCACGTTTGCGAGTTTTCGCGAAAGGGTGCGGCAGTTTTTGCATACTTCGAGGTGGGTTAATAAAAATGATGTAATACTGCAATGTTTCGTGTGTGATTTGATAATTCTACTGGGGTTCATCCTACCTTAGGTCGTATTAGTGTAATACTACCTGTCGTCACGGTTTGCTGCGGTCGTATTAGTTCTAATACAACTTCAGTCGGGTGTATTAGTGATTAAATCAACCCGTTAAGACAAAGGGAAAACTCGCAAACGTGATATTATCTCCATAATGACATTAAAACTGACAATGTTACTAACAAGTAATTCATTGTCTACACCCAATGAGGTTCATGTTGTTCTTAATGGTTTTGGAAAGTTGACATCAGTTAGCAAAGGCAAAGTTTATCATCTGACAACCAGTGAAAAGTTATTGAAGGCCATGCTTCACAATTTACAAAGAGTGACATATCTTCGTTAGGCTTAGTGTTTTTCTGTAGCTAAACATTTTGAAATTGGGAAACTGAGAACAGTTGCAAAATTATGTAGTTGATGAACTAAGTTTATCAATTATGATGTATTCATTATTAAAAATGTAATGTCAATTAGTGTTACGGCATGAAATAATGTCTGAATTGTCAATGTGAAATGACCAGTTTGCAGGTTATTTGGAATTGACATCCAATAACAACTGATATTGATTGGAAAGTTAAACTGCGAAATTACATAACAATATTGGCACCACATTGTATATGACATTTTGGAAGGGGTTTGAAATATTATATGGCCTGGGGTGTTGACTAGTGAGTAATCTTGACCAATCACAGAACAGACTGGTAGATCACATGGAACATGCATCATTTAGAGCCAATGATTTGTAAAATATCCAAAATCTGTAATTACATACATTCATACATAAATATTTATTTCAACAGGGTAATTATTTCAGAAATTATTTAACAACAAAAGCAGTTTAGTTTAATTAGTTTAGTTTAATTAGTTTTATATTAAAGTTCAAGAAAATAAACAAATAGAAAGTGTTTTTTTCTCATTTATTTTACCACTGTACTGTACATTATTTTGCATAAATCTTTGAACAAAATTTATCTTATGGTACTGCTCCTCAAATGAAACATTAACCCTTTAGCCTGTTAATATAATTGAACAAGTTCACAATGCAGGCAGGTGTAATATCTGACAATGAAAGTTTACCAATACTCTGGCTTAAAAACAATTGAACATAACTAAAAGTTACAATTCATGACCCAACATTTCGACACTCAATTTAGTGTGTTCATGAGGGGTGATCTAAAGAGAATACAGGTTCACATTTTATCCCCTCACTGAGTGATGACATCACCTATCAACAAAAAAGTGTTAAAGAAGAAATAATCGAAACTTTGGGTCACGAATTAGAAGTTACGTTCAATTATTTTTAAGCCAGAGTAGCGTTAAACTGTGTCGGTTAAAATAATCTCTATTTTTCATCACTTTTTGGAAAACGTTTGGCTGGGCGGGCAGATTTTAAAATTATCTTATTTCTATAGTGATATAAAACAAGCGTTCACTGATATAAGTTTTTATTGGTACAAGCTTTCAGCTGTCAGACTACAGCCTTCAACGGGTTTAGAAAAATATGGAAATCTACACATATATATATACAAGCAGAAAAATATTAAAGGAATGACAGGATGTGACATAAAATATAAGGATAATGTATTATTGTTTCTTTAATAGAATAGCATATTGTCCTGAAGAGGCTTCGAGTTGTTGTCGGCTTCTTTCGTTAATCCGGTGAGCCAAGATTCTAAAGTCTTACGTGTTCGATAATTGCCTCCATTAATAATCCGTCCGTTTTCGAAAACAATGGCATGATCGTTATTCCAAGCAACGTTCGCGATATTTGATCCCTTTTGTCCCAATTTTACATTCCTTATATGCTCCTTCTTTCGAGTTCGAAAACATCTTCCTGTCTCACATGACGTAAGACTTTAGAATCTTTTTAACGAAAGAAGCCGACAACAACTCGAAGCCTCTTCCTATTCTATTAAAGAAACAACACATTATCCTTATATTTTATGTCACATCCTGTCATTCTCTTTAATATTTTTCTGCTTGTATATATATAGGTGTAGATTTCCATATTTTTCTTAACCCGTTGAAGGCTGTAGTCTGACAGCCGAAAGCTTGCACCAATAAAAAGTTATATCAGTGCACGCTTGTTTTATATCATCATGTTTAAACCTGATATCGGCTCGTATATTTTTTCTATCTTATTTCTCTTGGAGGCATATTTCGCTTTCAGAAAAAAGTAAAAGCTGTGAACACTTTGGCTGCGCCAGTAAAACGGTCACTGTCAAGAGCTACCTTAACAGTATCGTGCTCTTTATGCTAGTCCAGTATGCTTTAAAAGTTGAACCTTTTCAACATTTTTTTCATATTTTCACTTTCTAATATTATACTAGAAATACGTGTACGCAACAACCCCTCGCCCGCTTACTGTTTGAGGCTTTAATATTGCCAAACTGAACAGATTTTCAAACTGCTTATTTTTTGGGTGCAATTTGTGGGTAGTGTACTGAACAGAACCCAAGTGGGAAAGTCTGCCAACACAATTGTCTCGCAGGCAGGGTTGGAAACCAATTGTGTAACTATTGATTATTGAAATTAATAATTAATTTTAATAATTATTAATTTAAATAATAATTTTATTAATTATATATTACACAATTAAAGTTAATTATGTCAGTTATGCTTTTAATAATAAATTTCAACATGCATGTTTACAGTACCGTAACAGTGGCCTAATCATAATTTTACTCAAAGTACAATTGTATTCACGAGACTGCATAACCTTGTACATACATGTACCCTACTGTAATAATGTAATCTGCATGTTCCTTATTGCCTAATTATCAGTATAAGCAGATACATGTACCCTACTGTAATAATGTAATCTACATGTTCCTTATTGTCCAATTGTTAGTAGCAGATACCAAAAGATTGCATACCTAAATTTATCCTAGACCAAATTGATAAGTCTGATAAACCTTTTATTCTTTTAGAAGACTTCTGTTTCTTAACTTTTATTAATATTATATAATTATGCACATTCATGTACCAGTATTTCAATGGTATTCAAGTACCGGTAACACAATTTCAAAAATTGAAATGACAAAAGCCCATAATATACAACAAAGAACGATATTGCTTAATCTAATTATTTCACCAATATATATATATTAATTCAGGATGAAATTCCTTTCAGCTGCTTCTTGTCAGTGGGGTGATACCACTTGTTTAATCCTAACATGTTCTCCTGACACAGTGAGTGTTAACCTACCCAATTATACATTATACAGTATTTATCCTTCAAAAGCTGTGTAAGCCTAGGACTGGCACTGTCCAGGCCTACTATCCAGGACAAAGGTGAATTTAAACAGACACACTAAGCCATTGGCCAGAAGGGCATGCCATAATATCAGATGAGCGTAAATGCTGATTGTTATAGCCAGTATGGTGTATGTTTACACAATTAAAGTGAGTAAAATGTAAGCCAGGGCCAAGGTGGCATCCAGCCAGGTTGGTCCTGGTTAGTCCTATAGACTTGCAGTATAAATACAGCTATAATCTGTACTTTTTTACATCTTTACCACCAGTACTGGTACTCACTATATAGGCTATTATTATCAAGTATTGTAATTATTCCATTGTGGATGAGGTTGCAAAGTGACCGAGTGAAACAATGGTGATGGATAATTTAAATAAAAGTATAAAATCTGCCATTCAAAATTTGTATTAACATTTGTTATTCTGCAATATTATAATAAAGCACATAATTTATTGGTATATCTTATGTAAGGACTATTCAATTTCGAGCGAAAGGTCTGATTGGCGCTTTCTCGCTATATCAACAAACCGAAATTCAAATAATCGCTAACCCTAAAACTAATAGTTGATACTAGATAAATATCCTTGTAGATCCATAAATATCCTTGTTTAGCTATTTTCTTCCCCGTGAGATCCGATCCTCGTCATCAAACCAAAAAACGTACGGTCCACGGTTGATGGATACCGATATATATACACGGGACAAACTTTTTCTGAAACTATTGACAGACCAGACGACCGGACATTGTACACGACCGGACATTGAACCACCCCGTCAAGATTATCACCCTCGCCCCAGCGCCTTCGGCGCTGGCGAGGGGATAAACTTATATATAAACTTATAGTAATAGTAAACCATAAAATTGTTAACCAATGACAATGCGAGCTAGCGAAGCAAACTATTTATTGTTTAATTTAGTTGGGGTTTTAAAGAACGAGGCGAATCTACATAAACCGGCCCTTAGGCTCTGGGCTAACTATGTTGAAATTGAAGCGCGATGGGCAGAAATATGGAATCTGGCCCTTTCGAAAAAAGTAAATGCCCTCCCCGTATGCCGGAACACTCAACGTGATTATTCTCAAGTATGAAACTACAATTATTCGCAAACATGAACATAAAATATTCTCGACTACCAAAATGATATTCTCAACTGCAAACAAAAATATTCTCGACTATAGACATAAAATTCTCGAATATAGACATGAATTTCTCGACCATAGGTATAAAATTCTCCACTATAAGAATAGCATTCTCGACTACAGAAATATGATTTTCGCCTATAGAAATTGATATGGACCTTTTGTCCATCTTTTGGCCGAAACGGCGCAGTCGAATTGATTCTCGCATACCTTTTGGCCGAATCAGCCCGCCATGTAAACGCCAAGCTGTTCTGGCTGTTCATTATTTAATAGGCATGAATGATGATTACGCAAATTAACTAATTGTGCCTAAAATTTACTTATAAAGATAAAAATACGTCTTAAAGTAACGTCTATACCATATTACTATAGGTTTGTCACGCAAACAGATATACAAAGTAAATAACAAGTCATACAATAAAATATAAACAACATAAATAAGTTATTGTGCGGGTGAAACTTTGTATCACACATAATCACATTATTCGATTGCGCTATTTTAATTTGCTTATTTGCGCTTTTCACTGCGTTTCCTGTTTTTAACTAAGACAAATCGAACATTTTGCATATTGAAAATTTTTGCCAGACCAGCATCGTAAATAATATATATCAGTTAAAAATCAGCATATTACCGATGCACTGAAGACTCGAAGAGGAAACACAAATTACACGTGCAGTCAGCACTAAATTATGTTAAGTGTTATCTCATTTTTTGAGTTATAAAAAAAGTTATAAAATTTCTTACCTGTTATTGTGATAGATAACCGACACCAACAGAAAAACGAAGTCTAAATCACAGCGAATTAAACTTGAAACAATCAAAACGAAAACACAAGAGAGAAATCACTAAGAAACCGGAGAAACCCTTGAATGATCACCGTTCACTCTGGAATGTCCAAACAGACTAAAATATAAGCTATGAGCTAACACAGTTACACACAGAATACCCTGGCGCTGAGTGAGATATCACATTTGTGATAGCCTATTGGTCAAACGCGAAATACTATACCGATTATCTATTTATCTCCTAGCCTGCGTGCAGACGTTTCTTGTGAAATTTTAGCGACTGCGCACTCGCGCGCAATTACGCATTCGCGCGGAATTTTTCTCGCAATTCCGCGTTCTGGCGATAGCGCGGCCGCGGACAATTTTTGCTCACGATTGCACTGCGACATAAAATTTTGGCTGAAAACTGCACGACGGATATATCCGTTGCGCAGTACAAACTTTCCAGTCTGGGCGCAGGTGTCAATCAGACGGGCATCCCCTGTACACAGTCATCCACCCTCCCTGACTTGACAGCTGGTTTGGTGGGCGAGGTAGTTCCATGCATGGCCTGGTTCTGCTGCTGCTTACGTCGACGTTGTTGGCCCCCGCACTGCTGCAGCTGCTGCTGTGGTCGTGCTTCAAAAGGGCAGTCACGGCGGAAGTGGTCCAGAGCTCAACCTTATGTGCGGCACCTCCTCTGGGCTTGCATCCTCGCCAGCTGCACCTTCAGCTCCTTAACCTACTTCGCCAGATCACTCTTCCCTTCCTCTGGTGCCTCCTGTACATGTACGTCTCGAGAGTGCGGGGCGCTCCCTGTTTGTCCCTGAGCTGAAACGCTTCCAACTCTACGGCGATTTCCAGTGCCTGGTTCAGTGAATTCTATTGGCTAATACTGAAACAAGCACAACTTGGAGACGTACTGCCGCTGAAAGGTGAAAGTCGAACTATTTCGGACTTATAGTGAAAGTTACGGCGTAAATGCGGGCAAAAATTAAAACTACAGTCCGCCAAGTGTACGAGAATAGTGAGGTTGCTGGCCATTTCCTAGCAGAGAGGACCGTATTATCGGAACTTAGAAAAGCGGGCCAAAAAACTTGCGAAAAACAACTAACACTAAAAACAAAACAACGGCCCGAGAACAAGTAAGCATGGCGCAACGCCAATCGCAAGGAAAAAGAGGAATGGCAGGTACTTCATGTCAGGGGCGTAGGAATTGCAGGAAAAAAATTGAATTCGAAAGTAGAAGTATTTGAAATCGTATATTAATCGAATAGTATGAATGTTTGATATTTCATTCAAGTTGGAAAACAACATCTTCCTATTAATGTTCTGTTAAACTGTCATATAGAAGTAATTGAAAATAATAATTACAATATCTTTGCATGTTAACCCAAGTGTTTTACTAAACTGAAGTACTAATATTTCTCTAGTTTACGCAGCCCTACTCTAGTAGGCTTTCTTTTTTAACTAAGCAGAAGGGCGGAAATCGCGAAATGATTGAGGCTAAAAGGTAGGCCGGTTGAAAAAACGTCCATGTATTGCATTAATATGTTGTCAGTGGTTCCCAGGGGCGGCGTGGCTCAAAAATAAGGCCCGGGAAAACTATTCGATTGGGGCCATTGCTCAGGAGAGCAGTATGTGTCATCTGCTTGGGGCCCATGCACCATCACCAGATTTTCGGGGTCCACGCCGCTGGTGGTTCCTAGGCATTCTGATGAGCTCTGATATAGAGCGAAACAGTCCAAAATATGAAATTTTATAAACTTCTGAGCTGAAAAATCACCGCTCAGAATGCACGAAATGCCATTTGTGGGAATCTAGATTTCAAAATTTTTCGGGAGAGCATACCCCGGAACCCTCCTAGAAAGCCTCGCGCCTACGGCGCTCAGATTATTGGTTATCATGACCACCCATTTGGGACTAACTTCGCCATTGATAGGTATACACCGAAAATTTTGCTTTGGCCGGCCCCCCAAGTTTACAAAGCTTCCTACGCCCCTGCTTCATGTATGCCTAAAGCTGGTTACTTCATGTAAGCCTGACCCCAACTCAACTATAATCCTAACCAAAATTTTGTGTCAAGACACAAAAATCGGCATACATGAAGTAGTACCCAGAGGAATAGTACACAAACATAGATTGGAAATTTTATTGAAACTTTATTAATGACCACATAAACGTATGGTAATAAATAGTACGTAACTATAAACGTTTTGTAATAGAGTATAGAAAAGAGCAAACCGAGGAAACGGGAATATCGTAATACGCTACCGAAAGCGTTTGGCAGGGTGATTGTCGTAGGTCGTAGACTGTTGATCCCACGGTGTTCACGGAAACAGCCTGGGACGTCGCACACGTGACCATAACGGCAAACAGCTACCGAGCAGGAGCAGTGGCCTTCGTTCCAAGAACGGCAAATGAAATTGGAGGAGGGAGAGACTCTTGCTCCATCGAAGCTGTGTGGGAAATCAACTTGAGGCAGCTGAGTGAAAGTTGAATAATTCCACATTAATTTGTGACCAATCAGTGACGTTTCGCGCGACGGCATCGCGACGAAACGCTTTATCATAGTTAGGGCCACGGAATTGTTTCGCCAAACAAATTATAAACAGCTGGTACAGCCAAAGGTTGCGAGATCGCTGGGGTTGGTATGAGCAAAAAAATGCTTGTGTAGATAGAGATGCCTTGCACCCAGGTAATAATGTCCGTAATGACTTTAGTTTTACGCGGTCCCGGGTTGATGATAAGGTGCCCGTCCAAGAGAGTACAGGTCGTTGGTTCTTCTTCACATGATTCTTGGATGAGAACTGGTAGGTCGATGAACTGGCCACTCAGAATAGACTGGACCATTTTTGACAGGACAAGAATAAACCTAGGGACGACTACAAAGGGGGTGGCGTTGGAAGTACAGGATGGAAGCCCAAAATCTGAATGGATTGGGAGCGACTAAAGGCATAGCAGTCGAGGTGGAATATAATGGTGTGGATGGGAAACATGACACCGACGTCCCAGGAAAACGTATTCAGGAATTACTTAACCCGATGGCGGTAGAAAGGTCGGTATAAAGGTTGAGTCTGGTTGGCTGTTGTTGGTGGCGATACTTGCTCTGTTGTTTTGGGAGCTGTGGTCAATGAAGTAGAGTTCAACCCAACATTGGTTGAACTTGTTGTGGGCGCTGACAGAGTTATTGGAGTTACCATACTGTTGCGAATAAATCTTGGCATGATCAGTTTGATTACCTGTGAACAATGCTGGGCCTCGCACTATCCAGTCACTTAAATAGTCCAATGATCACGTGCTCAGCTTCATGAGTGGAGGCTAGCCCCATTCATCCTCATCAAAACACAGTGAACCAAGGCCTTTACCTGATATCAAATCTCATGCACGTGTCGAAATGCGTGACTTGAATTGGCTGATAATCTCATGAATTATTAATGAGGTTGAGAAATATATATAATTAACCCAACCTGATCAATGGGATCTTCATATTCATCAATGGTAGGATACGAATAACACTTGAAAAACTAAAAATTCAATACGAGGTAAATTAGAAAGAGTCAGCACGATTATGGATATACAATTAGATACTGCTAGGCGCACATGTTTCTGCGACGACCATCAGATATCGCAAAAAGTATTCGGGTGCAACTCATTAGGGAGGTTACAAATACCAATATAACTAGAAATACGAATACGAAATAATAATAATATAATAATAAATAAATAATGTGATGCAACATTGCCCGCATCCATACACAGATGGAATGTTCGCTGTTAACTGTATTTATTGTATAAATAGATCTATATTGTATTTGATTATTTTTCAAATTTGCTGTGGCCAATGTCAAATGATTATACTCACAAAAGGGAGAATGTATACATGTAGGCTGCAATGGGTCAAGGTGTAATAATCAGGTTTGAGGCCCACAACACTTGCGTTCAGAATCGTTGGGTTAGCTAGTAACTGTTGGTATTGGAGCTCCAATAACAGAACAGTCTCCATTGCTCCTTAGTTTTGAGGTCCCATGAACTGGTCTATTTGCTATTTCATGTTTAATGTTAAAAACCCATGCCTGTAGATTGGACCAGACTCAGCTAAGCTTCCATATGCTGCATACAGTAAAATAATCTGGTGTTCGCCAGAATAAAATAATAAAGGATATCTCAGACAGGAATGGGTTAAAGCTACTGTATTTCTGGGCCAATATGGCTCTCCACAAATTATATGATGCATGCAGCTATATAATTATATATTGACCTGCACCGCTCTTTTCAGCAGCAATGGTCATTGCATCATGTGCTGCACAGCTATACTATAGCTGTACCTACAGTATGCTTGCCACATTTGCATGTTTCACAGGAGGGGCAGTAATGTTACATATTTCATAGATTATATGCATAATAGTGCAGTTGTATCCCTTTCAGGATTTTTTATACACCAATATTGCATTGCTCATAGGCTGTTGCTGTCTTAGCTTTTGAGATAGTAACCTCATAAAACATTCTGGGCCTCTTTCCTTTTGATCAACATGAACAATGGTGGAGGGCAGGTACAACTGAATTGCAACCCTCTCCCTCATATATTTAATACAAACTGCATATTTTAATACAAGGTGTGTTTAAGGAATGTTAAATTTCATTGTCTTCTAGCATACATTTTCCCGCTAAATTCTAGAATACCGTCCAAAAAGGGTCAAATACGGAAAGTTCATCATATACAATTGCTTCGTTCTATTTTAAAACCCCATTTAATTTGATATAACTATCAACATGTACACACAATATAAACCTTCGACATTATATTTAAAGAGATTTTAGAGCAACCTGGTTTCTATTTCTGCCTTTAAATTCATTCATTCAAACTTTATTTACAGAGGGTAACACTAAATAGTACACAGCACTAATAAACTTGTGGGCCTCTAAATAAATACAACAACTATAATTACAGAAAATATTAAAAATACAAATACTGTGTATATTATGAAAATTAAAATAACAATCGGCGAAACTATGCGAAATCCTAAAAGGTACAATTCAGAAAAGTAGGAAGCTGATTATATGTAGATTGAAAAGAGCGGAAATGTTTATACATACGGTTTCAAAAGTGGACGGGTATTCTAGAATTGCACCCATTTTTCAATAACAAAAATTATGTCTACAACAGAAATGGGAGGATGGACACACTTGATTATGCATAGATCAGTTCTTTCTGTGGGCACAAATCAAAAAGCATTAAAAAGTGTCTAAGGTACTGTAGCTCTTATAATCTTTTTTTTTTTTTTTTTTTAAATCACTTTATTCACCATAGAGTAAAATGGAAGGCACAACAGGTAACCCCAATTACTGTGCCTCCAAAATATAGTAGTTACAATATACAAACACAGTACAGTGTCGTAAATCAAGCTAGATCATACATTAAATTATACTGTAGATTGAGAAACTAGAAATACAATACATTATAAACAAAGAAAGGTTATAGTTGTTTCAAAAAAAGTTAAAAGTAGTAAGACTAAGTTGTTCTAAAAACAGCAATGAGGCACTTCATTTAAGAGGTGCGCATTTTTACATTTTATACAAACGGATTTCCAAGTCCTGCTATCATTAATGTCATAAATGTCCTTTAAGGCATTATTATATATAGAAAACAGACTTTTTTTTAAATAGCTAAGAGTTTGGTTTTCTAATGTTAAATCGTGCAGTAAGATGTTCCACAGTTTGGTTACTCTTACAATATAGCTATTTTTATTATATAAAATGAACTGATATGTTCAACCCTTGTCCTACCACACTAAGCATGGATAGCTTACTGGTGGATAAGTCATAAGTCCTATCCAGTCAATTCATTTTCTATCTATTCAACAGTTTTCTGATAAAAAATAGCAGGTGAATATGTTGTTGAAAACATGGATAGTGATATTCACTCGCTATTTTTCTCAGATGGCCATTCAGTGGATAGAAAATATATTCACTAGATAGGATTTATCCAGTAAATACGTGCCCAAAATGAACAGGTTTTGTGATTGGCTATATGGAACAAAAGTGGTTAGGGCATTGGTTTATTTGTGGTTGATTCTGTTGTTTTATTGTTAGTATAAAACGTGATAGTATATGTAGGTGGCGACCCGATTTATCCACTGGATAAGTTATCCAGGCTTTGAACAACCAACTCCTGGTCATCCCAATTCATGTGATAGATGTACATACTTCAATAAGTATGTACATCTATCACATGAATTGGTTGTTCAATGCCTGGATAACTTATACAGTGGATAAATCCTATCCAGTGAATATATTAATTATATGTAATATAATCACTATTTCAATATAATAGGTTTCAAAAGTCAAAGCTATGGAGAAAATTTGGTCCAACCACATAGTGCTCCACTTCTGGTGCTGCTGTAGTGCTTGCAAAACAACTGCAACAACATGCGATGATGGTGCTTTGGAAATAATGAAAGTAAGTACATGCACAATAACTACTAAAATATCGATTGTAAATTTGCAGTATGTAGCCTGTTTTCTTATTTTGTAAAAATCATGCGTGCAAGATCTGATGATATAGATGTGATAACAAGTAATGTATCTTTAAATGCAAGTGACTCTGTTCTTGTGTCTCCTACAATTGCTGTGCAACCATCCAAAGAACTTGCAATACGTTATCTAAGTCGATTTGAAATGTCTAAACAACAAAATGAAAATATGCCCAAGAAAAGTATATAAGCAATAAAAAAAAACATTTCTGTGTTTTAAGAACATGAAAAAGTATATGTACAAATAAATAATACAGAAACAAAAAATAAAGTAATTAGATGGATAGCATGTGCATCCTACACAAAGTAAATAAATAATAAATGTCATAAACTATTGCCCATTACTGCTATCGTCTATACGTTGTATAGTCAACAAAGAATAAATCAATCCATAATCTGAACAGTAACAATCATAATGTTCAGGAAGGTACAGACCTGTTTGAGTCTATGTTGTATAACAAGCATAAGCTGTTGATTTTGACACATGACATATTGTTTTATGATCTAGTTTTCTCTAAATCCCATGT
Organism: Chrysogorgia sp. JL179-B06; assembly: GCA_035772405.1. Classification (NCBI taxonomy): domain Eukaryota; kingdom Metazoa; phylum Cnidaria; class Anthozoa; order Scleralcyonacea; family Chrysogorgiidae; genus Chrysogorgia; species Chrysogorgia sp. JL179-B06. The sequence continues at coordinate 1,342,598 of JAYKKM010000078.1, forward strand.
AGACTCCTGTAATAGAAGGGTATTGTTGCCTTATTTTTAAGACTACACAAGAAGGGCAAACTCTATGATTCTTCTTTCTAAGATAGCCATGTCTTGCAAGAATATACTGTCTATATGCAGCTTTACGGAATGCTCGAGTACTATTGTTCTATGCATTATTGCCAGATTCAGTTTCTTCTGTTTCGTCGTCTAGGTCATCTTCAGCTTTAGTAATGAATTTATATAATCCATGCTCCCATATCCCCTCCTGAGACTTCTAATCGCAAGTTTCCTAACCATTGGTTCATCTAGGGTACTAATAAAATTCTAAAAATTAAGAATACGAAACATTGGTAGCATGGACATCCATAGGATGTTTTCCAAGTGGGCAAGAACTTTGTGGACTGGTGAATAATGAATATAACCTGCCATCTAATTAAAATCAATGTCCACTTTCAGGCCTGGGGTAAGTACCTCTCTTGTCCACCTATATTCAATGTCTATGTAAACACAGGAAGGCAAAGCACCTGAAGATCGATACCTACTAAGACTATGTGCATACGATAACGTTTCCGAGCGTTTTTGGTTGTAACGCGTTTCTGAAAGTATCGTTTTCACGTTCTGTTTACACGAAAACGTATGAAAACCACGTCAGGAAGCAAAAACGCTTCAAATAGTGGAAACGATGCCAAAGATTCGTTTTCTGTCTGAAACGTTTTGAAATTGGTCGTTTTGGCGCTTTGTTGTCATGTAAACTGGAAAAACGCCGAAAATCCTGAAAACGAAAACAATTCAAAATGGCGGACTTTAAAGGTATTATGTTAATTTTGCTGAATTTGAGCAACTTCGTTGTTCAGTTGGCAACTTTAACTGTCAACTTAATAGTCCTCTCAACAAGAAAAACAAAGAAATATGTCATTCTCATCAGTAGGGATTTTAATGAATTCTTTCCCAAGTAGCTCTACTATAGCCAAACAAACAGACCGTGGGATTTTTGACAAAGTAGTTTTGCCAATCCCAAATGCATTTGCCACCTGAAAAGATCAAAAAGATATTTGAAGACTGTTTAGTACAAATTGTCATGGGTCCAGGGGGGGCACCTTAACTGACTATATCATGCATATTTTGGAGCTAGAGTGAAATTTAATGCATAGTGCAAGCCACCGGTATTAAACAACCATAACAGCTAATTGAGACATGGCATTGGCAATGTTCAGATGTTTGTGGAGTTAAAAATAGCCATAGTAGGTTAGTTTATAGTACTATGTGTATATTTTGGACATTTGCAGGAAGTGACTACAATAGCAATTTTTAAAGGACAAAGGTCCCAAAAACACATTGTCCATCATATCCTTCAAAAGACTACAGATACTATTAATAATAAGTGCTGTTATGTTAATTAACGTACCTTTCTATATTTAGATTCATCTGCTAAACAATAGAGAGTAGCTGCTACTTTCGTCTCGACAGGCAAAGCGTCTCTCATGTTGGTATTTTGGCCAGTCAAACGCGGCCTCAACCTCTCACACAACTCGAAAAAATGCCGTCTGCTCATTCTAAAATTCTCCTTCCACTCTTTTGTGCACGTTCGGTTGGCCAAAATGTTTTCCCACCAAATGTTTGTCCGACCAGGACGGCACCAAATGCTTTTCTTACGCATCTGACGTTTATTTAGCCTTTTCAGTTGCATTTTAGTCATTTTCTTGATGCACTCAAGGCTTGAATAACAACATGCATTCCCTCAATGCGTTGGGGCTGTAGATCGGACTCACATCCGCATCAAACAACCGAAAGGAAAATCGTCGGAGTACATTAATCGAAAGGGCTGTTACAGTTTAAATGTTCAAGGAACTTGTGATCATAAGTATTGTTTTATTGATGTGATCATTAAATGGCCAGGCAGTGTCCATGATGCCACCATGTTTGTTAATTCACCCATATGCAAAATGCTGAAGAATGGAACAATACCACCTTGTCCAAAAGTCATTGTTGAAGGTGAACCAGGCGTTCGCATTTGTTTGCTAGGTGATCCTGCTTATCCACTTAACACATTCCTCATGAAGGAGTATGAACTTGGAGGAACAACTGAAGCTGAAGAATTTTTCGGGTTTAGACTTTCGTCTGCACGCATGGTCATTGAATGTGCTTATGGACGTTTAAAGGCTAGATGGGGTTGCCTCAAGGGAGTGCTTGATGTTGATTTAGAGTTTGTTCCAACTCTGATTTATGCATGCTTTATATTACACAATTATTGTGAATTAAATCATCAAAGTTTATATAATTCTGCAGTTGAGGCAGCATTACGTTATGACGAAGAATTCACTCAACCTGGTGTTGAAGAATTCAATGCACAACCATAGATTGCTGCAGGTTGAGCCTTGTCCAAAGGAGGCAAAAAGTCATCAGACATTTTTAAGAAGTTTTTTGAATAATTGTATTATAAAACAAGAAAATGTAATTGAATTTACATGTAAATAAATAAATATTAAATTGTATTTCAAGTCAATTAAATCATAAAATTGTTACAATATAATTCATAAATTATGTAAATAAATGAATTAATAAATAAACTTTGTCCAATAATTTTAATGTCATCCAACCAGTTTTTAAACTTTTGTCCAAAACAACAGTAGAAAGTATTTTACAAAATTCTACCACATGCATGTAAACAAAACATGCACTATCAAATCAGATATAGACTTACTAGGTGTGGTAAACATGTTAACAATTGACCTTTTTAAAGAAAATCCTCATTGTTACTAGACATAGATGGGTCAAACAATGTGGGATTATTTTGACGAGTGGCATGGAATCCTGGTGACATAACACGATGGTTGTAACTGACAGCTCCTTGCGACCGAGCCATCACAGCAGCAATACTAAGAAATCCCTCAGATAAACTCTGACCAATTGAATTAACAAATTCAGAAAGTGATTTTATTGCCTTGGCCTGCTGAATTTCACTTTCACTTATCTTGCTTATCATTTGCTCTTGTAGGACAAGCTCTTTCTGGGCTATATTAATCATTTTTCTTGTTGATGGTGATTTTCTTTTTCAATTTTTGATTTCTTAAATCAGTGATAAGGTGACGACATTTGGTAGGCTGTGCTTTTGCTGGAACAAATAATTCATCTCCAAAGCAATTCTCGTCGCATTCAAGTATGGTGTTTTCCTCTTCACTCGGTTCAACATTTTCTTGGTTGACCATTGTGCCACTAATAGGTTCAGGACCATGATGATTAGTTTCAATACCTCCAGGTATTTGCTCGGCTGCAGCATTCCCACCAAAAATATCCTGACAGAGGTCGTAGAACTTGAAAACTTGTCTACCCCCGCCACTTCTTTTTCCAGCTCTTACAGCAGTTGCATATTTATTTCTCAATTGTTTGATTTTACGAGAAAGTCTAGGATGATTTTTTAGAAACTCAGCTACTTCATGTGGATACTCGCCTTTGGCTTTGGTTTGACCAATAAGCATCAACTTCTCCACAAACATTTCGTTTAATTCACTGTACTTGTTTTTACAACTGTCCCAATAAACCCCTTCGTTAGTTTTTTGTGTTTTGTACTCTTGCGTGATTGAGAGTAGTAGCTTAACTTCGGTGTCTGTCCACACGAAATTCTCTTTGCCTTTAGTGACTTTGTCTTTGCTCTTTTTTTGTGTCGGTATTCACGGTAATTTCGCTTACGGTATCTTCAGCTTCGGAGGTTGAGGCCTGCATGTTTTAATATTGCTGTTGTTAATATATCTGTTGTTAATACAGTGATACAAACAAAACACTTTAACCACTCTGCTTTTGGTATATACTTCATGGTAACACTAGACCGGATTTCCATCTGTTTTCATACCCCTAACCCCAACCGTAACCGTAATCCTAACCCTAATCCTAACCCTAACCCCACTCCTAACCCTAACCGTATCTCTAATCCTAACCATAACCCTAATAATAACCGTAAAATATGGTGGGAGACTATATGTATTGTTACCATGAAGTATATCCCCTGCTTTTATAACGAGAATTGTCAACAAAATGGCCGAAGATCTAGGCCGTGTTTGAATTTGGCTATCGAGAACTGGTAACTAGTGCCCTAATCAGAAACTTTGCGAGAGAAACGATCAATGTGAACAAAGCGCCAAAACGCTTAAAGTGTTTATGAAACGAAATTTTCGACCCCTGTTTTATTTGATATTCTTATAGTTTTTGAAGCGCTGAATAACGTGGTGTGATTCATTTTTTTCTCCGGGTTTTAGAAAGTAGTTATTTTTCGTCTGAAAGTGAGCATTTTGAGTAACAAGACGTCCGGAGTCTGGAACCAATGAATTAGTTGCGGTTTGACGTCACTGGTTAGAGTCGTCTGGAGATTCTTATAGTATTTTACTATGGTTTATTTATATGTTTCGTCATAATAAGCTTGAAACTGCGTTTTTTCGATGCGAATAGTCGTTCATGCACGTTCAGTAATCATACAGTTTGTATGCTTTGTTTAATATGCTTCTATTTGTCGTATTTCAAACATTGAGAGGCATATGTGCAACTTGGACAGACGCATACTACCATCAGACCTATTACCGTGATGAGACTCTCAAATACAGTGTGAAAGTAAAACAAAATCCCTTGGTATGCCTGAATATATTATATTATATTTTATTTAGATATCCAAAACAGAAATATAACCACCTACTTTCAAGAGAACTGCACAACAGAAATTAAATTTCATACTGTTGTTGTAAACGCAAGACATCAACAATGCATGACAACATGCAATTATAATTATTACAATTAACTGACCAATTCATCGGGGTACATGTTTCTCATTTCTGTGTTTCTTGCTAACTATATTTGATGAATTCTGCTGCGGAATCTGTGCTATTTGATATTACAGTATCACATTGATATTATCAAGTCGACAATTATGTCAGTTCTGTAGTCTGTTCAGCCGCACGTTCAGCCGCACGTTCAGCCGTTCATTCTAAGTAATGTGTGGACAGTAGTTATTTGCGTTACCGCGAGTGCCGGTTTACCACACTAGTAATACAGACCGCGTTATATTCTTGATGTATAAACCCGATTTGTTGGCAAACAGAAAACAATGCGAAGTGATATCTATTTATTTTAAAGGCTAACAATTATTTAAGTTTGGATGTTTGTTTCGCATCATGTTTCAATCAACTGTGCGTCGGCACAAACAAGCCACGGTTTAAAGCTATACACGACCGAATCGTTTTGAATTTAGTAGTTCTTACTTTATTAAATGATATTTTATTATCTAAGTCCTTTTTAGATCCACGAAAAAAGCTACCTTGTGCATGTTAATCGGATGGCTGCACGTTTACTATTAGCGCACAGCTGACTTTATACGAGCAGATGTATCTACACAGGTTCAAGGTTTTTTCACAGGTTCAGGTTGTTTTTTTATCGGCCACAGGTTCAAGTTTTAAACCACACACATTCACGCGGTATCGAATAGAAATGAACCACTTGTGTTTCTGTAAATATACACAGTTTCTGTAAATATACACAGTTCCAGTCAGTATCAACAGCTCAAAAGAAAATCCGATGATTTATCCACGGAACATATTGAATATATTCAATGGCGTGCATATTTAATTTACTATTTTGTTGTTAATGATGAAGATTAAGCAGTGAATTTCGTCCTCTTGATTTAATCTTGATTTATTTCTCTAGACACTTCTGACTTTCTTTAGCATTTATTATCGATGCGTTTTATTTTCACTGCCGTGATTCTGCTATGCTTGTTTATGTTCCTTGACACGCCTAGTACAACCTGTGATGTCACAAGGCCTGTTTTGGCTGTGCGACGAACCGGACGTCTGCTCGTCAACTTTGAAGGTCAATAAAACTACTTTGCAAAGTCGTAGAACAAAAATAAACAGCACTACGATAATCAGCGATGTACGAACTTTAAGAATATCAAATAAAATCGAGGTAGAAAATTTCATTTCATAAACACTAAGTTGAAACGCTACAACCAAAAACGCTCGAAAACGTTAGCGTGTGCACATAACCTAAAAGAAGGAATGACCTACAACGACCCAACAACGCAACGAGCCAAGCGAAACTTCGTTTTCATTGTGTGTGCTATCAAAATCTTGCAAAAAATGAGCATAGTTACTCCCCAACCGGGTTTGGAAGGCCGGCATACTTCAATTTTGGGTGCTCCGTTTGAATCGTACAATATTTGGGCCTTAATTGAAAATGACGAACCACATAAACAGCTTTTTATGAAGGGTATGCACGTTTGTGTAACATAGTAGGCATGTATGTTATGTATTTACACCGGGTAATTCCAAATCTGTTTTCAGAATTAAAAAGGTTAAATATTGGCCGAGATAACGTTCGAAATCTACAAATACACGGCGTTCGGGTGCAAGGTCTGGGGACCTTGGATGGGGAATATCCCACAGGGTGATGGCAACGGGTTATTGCGGAACGTATTTCTAGTGACTGTTATAATGATCAAATGCATCGTTACAGGTTGGTGTAGATCGTTGTAGGTCATTCCTTCTTTTAGTACTTTGAGAGCTACAAACCTTCACATCCTCATTTTCTCGATTTATTTCGTCGTCTTGCAAGAAGTGGAGGTGCAGTTATTGATCTTGGAGTTTGTGGCGTTCGTTGACATGATGTAGTACCTGCTATGTTTTCCTGTAAACACATCGAAGACAAGTAATCCTTGCTATCTCTACTATGTTCAACTTGCAGCGAATTTTATCAAAAGTAGATGTACCTTGTTTTGACATGGTTTTTTTTTGACCGTTCCACAATGACAGAAAGCGGAACAGTATAATGTTTTTCCTTCACAAGCACAACCGCTAGTGCTACCCTCGTTACGTTTTGTGCAGCAGGAACTTTTGCTCATGCAAGTGATTCTGTTTTCCTAAAGTTTGACGAAGAATGTTAAGTTTGACCTGAATACATTACAGAAATTATACTAAATGTAATTCAAAGTATTCAACTTGTAAACAATGTCTGAGAAATACTTCATGTAAGATGGATACGTATTTCGCACATGCGTTTCTCATGAAAGTGCCCCTTTAAAGTCGGAAATGTGAAACTCTAGTTCTCACATTGACGACTACACGATCATTATGATCATATATTTCATATACCTCATTTTTTTGCAGTGCCATTGACAGTGAACGGACAAAAGTTCTCGTCGATTCCAGCTTGCAGCTATCAATTTCACTATCCAAGTCGGAATCCAGTCTGACTATTTTTAGTGGTACCTTTTGCTTCTGTTGTCGGTCATGGTGTTTAGCCGTTACCACAGTATGTTGGCAGCATTCACCTTTATTTGAATGGGGTGTCACTTCATTCTTGCCATATGAATGAACATATTCATCGAGGATCTATCATTATCAAGGTAGTTGGCTTTACCATTAACGTCAAGATCAATTGCAGCTTTTACTTTTCGTTCACGCTGAACATTTAATACCGCCTCTTGGTTATCTAGTTTTACCTTTTTAGACATATTTGGAGCCAACCCATCTGTAGCTACGATGCTTCTCCTTTACGGACTTTTTGCGTCCCTAGATCCACTTAGTGTACATGGTTGGTTTACAAACTGGAACAAATGGAATCCTTCCTTTTTTAACCTTTTTTATTGTAGCTTTACGCTTTTGAAGTTCTTGTTTGTTTTCTGAAGAAAAAGTTAAAGAGAAGAACCAGACAGTGTCAGAGTGTGTTCACAGCATTTAATTATCACAAATATTATGTCTCAATTTGCTAATAGCGCTTGCATTAGATATAATTCTTGGGACCTCACCGTTTATCTTGACAATTATCGCAGGATAGTAGATTCTATTGGGCGTCCACAAAGCGTTGCATTGTCCTTGCTCCAAAATATCTCCATCCGCTCTAATTTCTTTCAAATACACCATCTTTCACATATTTTACTAACAAATACTGAATAAGACAAAATGGACCAAAAAACACATTTGCTTGATCATATTAAATTTTGCCTTTCGGTTGTTGCACAACGATTAGTGTTATATTAGTGTTGCAACAATTAAGTTACATCTTGTAATTGGGTGGCTAATTTTCGAAGAGGACCTTTGTTATTTGAATTTTGTGATGCACATGAAACCTTTAGTATTGGGACCGTATGTTTTGCGAGAACGTAAAGGCATATCTTGAAATGGCCACTGGACCATTATGCATTAAGTTGTTGTTGTTTTTTTCAAAGGCTGTAACTGTAGTTAGTTTGCAGTGTGTAAAATTTCAAACCAAATCTGGTTGTTTTGAGAATTGAAGGCTATATATATATACTTTACTTCAATGCAGAATAACTGTAGATATGAAGTGTCACTGCACACAGGCAACATTGTGTTGGTTTGTAATTTGATACAGTGTGTTTATTTGCTTCTGTATATTGTATAATTTTTAGTTCACTAAAAAGTGCAAGAGGCCGAGAAGCAGAGTTCAGAATTGTTCGACTACCAGCGGTGGCTTGATCCTTACATACAGCTACGAACCCCCCACTCTACAGATCATGGCAATGATGAGTTGCATGCAATAGATGACAGCCGTGACTCTGATATACAAGGCTTAAGTCCTAGTGACACAAGTGCAACAAGAGTTAATTACCGAGAACCGAGTCATTAAGTCACATACGGCCCGAGGGAAGTATAGGGTTAATGTCGAGGTTCGAGGTAATTAACTGACTTATTTAATAAATAGTATAATAACAAAACTTAGTTTGCATTTACCAGTTGTTTAAATGCGTTTTTGGTAATGAAAACCTCTTTGTCACTTGTATCTCCCATCTTATTATATTTTAATATAAGTACACATATGGTTGTGCTTATATTTACCATATCTAGACTTGGGGGGGGGGGGGGGGGCGTGTGCAGAATCTGCCCATGGTAAATTTAAATGCTGATATCTCAGTAATGGACACAGCTATGGATCTAAAATTTTACGACTTTTCCTAGTTATGCATTGGTAGTATTAGGTATAAAAAAGGTGCAGAGTATTCCTGAACACCTACTAACACGAACATTTGACAATTTTTTTTTCATTAATAGAAACAATAAAAATAAGAACATCGATTAAAGCCCCATTTACACTGGCGAAAAAATGGCACGGCACGGGTGCAAAATGGCACGGGTGCCATTTTTTTTTGCCACGGCACAGCTGTTTTTTTAGTGTAAATAGATCGGGCCTTTTTTATTTTGGGCACCCGTGCCATTTTTTTACCCGTGCCGAGACCTGCTAAATAGGTAGTCTCGGCACGGCAAAATGCCGTGCCGTGCCAAAATGTTGTGCCAAAAGGGAAGACGGAGAAAAGAACAAACAGAGGAATAACTTGGCCCGATACTTCAACAATTGCATTACTGAATATTTGGCAGGAAGAAGAGATTCGAATATCGCTAGAAAACTGCAAATCATCAAAAGAAATGAGAGCTATTTATCGAGCAATCACGTAAGTTTTTGGAGTTGCATTGAAAAAAACTTGTGTAAAAAATAAAATATTTTATATTCTACATTGCAGTTGGAATTGCACAAAAAAGGTTTCACCAACTACACACTCGAAAACATCGTTAATAAGATGAAAAAGCTGAGGCAACGCTTCAAAAAAGAAGTCGACAGTGCAAAAAAAAGTGGAAAAGGCCGAGCAAAACCTTGGAAATTCTTCCAAACGTTGAACGAAATTATCGGTCACAGACCAAATGTTCGTCCTGCATTTTGTATCGACACATCAGCAGGCGAAAAGGAAGATAATACAGATATAGATAATGGAGAGGAACAAGAAACAGGTAACAATAAAATTTGGCTTCAATAATTATTAAACATTTGTTTTGTCCACGAACATTTGGCTTTGAGGTTTTGTGTGATAAATAATAGTTGTTCAAATTTTCCCATTTTTTCTCCATAACACTGTTTAAAAGTATTTTAATTAGCTTGACCCATGACCATGTTGTGAATTAAATGCAAATTATTGATAATAATTTTGTGACCTGGGTGGGTGGTTTACTGGTTTATAAAAAAAGGTCAAATGGTGGGGGATTGGACAGGCAAATGAGGAGGGGGTGGGTTAAGTTTTCCATGTTTCCTTGGGGTGGGCTTTCTAATGACAAATTTATGAATAAGAACTGAGGGTATTTAAATATGCACCTATTAATGTTAATCACAGCAGGGCAACCCCCCCGAAATTATTTGCTAATGAGGGAACATTTGACATCAGTGACATGTTGTATTTGACTATAACTGGTGTGCAATGTGGAAAAAACTGACAAGAGACCTCAAAAAATGTCATCAGGGAATTCCAACCTCTCTCACCCTGGAGGTTAACATTGATAAGTGTATAATTATATAGAAAGATATTTCAACTTACAATTTACAAAAGACAATTAAGTGTCTTTTCATGAATGTCTCCCCCACACTAGAAAATTCTTGAGTTGTTGAATGCAAAATATGCTATACTTTGTTTGTTTAAGCCAATAAAAAACAACATGTATATATTTATATATAAATAGTTATAGAATCTCTGAAGAGAAAATATGGCGAAGGGAGGATGATCAACAACGTTTGTCATAAATGCGGGTATGAGGCAGATGGGGAGTTAGTTTCAGCTGGTGTACATGAAAGTGAAAGTGGATGCATTAGGGCATATACAGATGATGACACATTTGTATGTCCCAGATGCCGTTGTCAACAACTCAGACCAAGGTGCTCATTACAAATTCTGATACCAAAAAATAATGCCAGCAATTCACACATTTCAATATTTTAAACATTGTTATTTTTAAGTACAAAATCAGTGAAATGTTTAAATTATATAAATTGATGTAACTATCCTAAAAGTATTATTTATTTATAGAGGACGATGATAATGAATTTGAAAAGTCAATCCTCGATACAATGAATACTGATCAAGTATCTAAACCTGTTGGTAAGAACAACAAATTTATTGAAATACAGAGGATATGCTAATAGACTAGTTCATAACAAAAGCTGAACAGATGTTCTCCAACCAAAAAAAGTCCTGGTCAGAGAATGGCTATTCAAATTTAATTTAAAAAATGAATGCTATGATATAATGCAGTAATTATGTTTTTAGAACCAGATGATCCTCAGGAGGGGGGAAGCTAGTTGTCCAAACATACTGGTAAATTCTACTTTATACTCTACTTTATGCCATATAAAAACAATTTTAAATCTTTCTGTCATATTACAGTATGTACACATAATAAAATATTTTCATTATGGCATTGTCTGTAGATTCTTCTGGTAAAATTAAAAAAAAGCCTGTGAAGCATAAAAAGAGCAACTTTGAGAAAGGCATTGAAATAGTATGCCAAAAATTTGACAGTGCATCACAAAAGGAAATGGGAGTGGTAACTATTTGGGATAATTATGCCTAGTTTTCTTATTTAAAAAACCTGAGACTCTTAATGCCTCTTTTATGTTCTTCATTTCATTAGGGCAAGAAATTAAGCTCAACTAATTAACGTCACTAATTAGCTATGGGATAATAAGATGCGCCCTTGTCCCTTAATTGGTGAATACTAGGTACCTCATTTAACACACCAAGTGCAGCAGCCAGAAGAGGAATGAGACTCTTCCCATAATGCATTGCATTTACAATACCATTCCAAGCTCCCGAGTTATAAATACAGCCACGTCATTCTATTAGCCGTGATACAGCAAAGGCTACCAATGAACAAGCCAGAGAAAGAAATTGATAATATATAATGAACAATATGCATTGTGGGATATCATCTGGATGTTTCGGAATATTTAGCTCACCCCTGTGCAATAATTGTTAAATGTAATAAACAATACTATTATGCAAAATGCTTTGTATTATTTCAGGTTTATGAAAATGGATGAAGCAAGGCATAAGAGGGAACTTGAATTCCACCTCAAACAGACGCAGCTAGAGAATGAGAGAATGCAGCAAGGAAGGGAGCATGAAATGAAAATGTTTAAAATGTTAATGGAAAATAAGCCTACGACTAGTAATAATCATGGCAGTGTCCAAGGAATGGTACCATTGAGTATGGCAACCTCAAGCCCCATCATCCAGTTTCCGCATGTGCAACAAATGCCATGGGATCAGACTACTTCCCCGTATTCCTCGACAACTTTCTCCAACAGCTTTGATGCTGATAATAATTCAGTGTATACACCTCTTTAATCAGCATGTATTTAATTGAGCTGTAGTTATTTATAGGTTTTCCTCTACAATGTTTGATACTTTGAGTGTATTGACTTATATTAAGCTGAACCTGCATAGCCATAATTTTGAAGTTTAGTTCTGTTTAATGTTTCATAAACTGAATCTAATAACAGATTTGTTAAATGTTGATTGCACTGTACTGTAGTATATTATAACAAAAATAAAAGAAAATACTTATTAGTCATATTACCCTGGGGCAGGTTGTTCAAAGGTAACCCACTGTTTTGATTTGTGTGCCACTGGTTAATTGTGAAATTGAAATTTCAGTCAATACACAGAACATTTGTGAAATAAATTTCAAAATTTATGTCAATTTTGTAATAAAGTTTGTTTGAATGTTTTGTGTTAACCTAGGTTTTGAACAACCCACCCAAGATTATCATTTACCAAAAATTAAATACTACAACTTGAAAGAATATATATTTATTACAATTTAACCTTGCACATCTTCTCTTACCTCTATTAACTATGAACCACCACAACCCATGTTTGCTCCAGCATCTGACATAAAGTAATCAGCTAATGCGTCTCTAATATCCGAAGAGTCAGGTGTTACAAGCAAGTCTTTTACTAAATACTCATCATTATCTGCAGCAGCAGAAGCCTGTACATCTATCAACCATTCATTGACAATTTCCTCATGCGAAATTTCACACAAATTATGCAAAATACATGAAGCTGCCACTGTGATGCATACATTAGTGACATTCATATCCACTTTCTTTAAAAACCGCCTAAATCGTCCTTTCCATCGCCCAAATGTATTTTCAACTGTCATTCTAGCTCTGCTCAGTCGATAATTAAAGTTTTTGTGGGAAGCAGTGATATCAGGGCTATGTTGATAGGGTTTCATCAGCCAGGGCAGTAATGGATAGGCAGAATCTCCCAAGATTAATGGATTAACAAGAGTTCCATTGATGTTTTCAGATAGGTTTCCAACAAACAATTTTCCCTCGTTGCCAAGCCGATACAAATGCGAGTTTGAAAGAACACGTGCATCATGCACACTTCCAGGCCAACCAGTTACCACGTCTCGGAAAAATTGATGTCAACTACCGCTTGCATCACAATACTATGATACCCCTTTCTGTTGACATAGTCTGCATGGTTTTCAGTTGGAGCTATAATCGGTATATGTGTTCCGTCTATGGCCCCACAGCACATTGGAAAGCCCCACCTTTCTTTGTACACTTTGACAATTCCATCAAGCTCCTCGCCCTTGGGTAAAAATACAAATGACGATTTCATATTATCAATGATTGCTTGGAAGACTTTTCTCACGCAAATACAAACAAATGACGGGGAAACTCCGAACAAATTTGCAATTGTGCGATATTCAGCAGTGCTTCCCAGATAGTACAAAGCCATTGCCAATCTGCATCTCGGTGAAACTGCTTTGCGAAGCCTTGTATCCTCATGAACAATATCATCTTCAATCTGATCTAGGATAAACTGAAATGTGTGCCTTGAAACTCTAAAGTTGGCGTACCATGTTTGATCGTCCAGAGATATGTCAACCATGACAAACCAAGCATCTGTGCGTGGTCTCATCCAGATGCCTCGCTCGCGGTATTGGTTAGCCAGGAGAGTTGATAGATACTTTACTCTCCTCTTCCTGGCTAACTTCCCGAAGAGAATGTCAAAGAAGTTAGTGTACGATTTACGTATAACACTGCCATGCGTATTAGCTTGTCGCTTTGCCTTTAGTTGTTGAAAAAATAGCCAAAGAGATTTGTTGAAATCAGGGTCAAAAGACGCCATATTGAATCACTGATCTATAAACACAATGAATGCTTGTATTGCGCATACAAAATACTTTATATGCGCATACCTCGTTAATGTTTACTGGACGAAAAAACGAAGGCGCGTAAAATTGCCCGTGCCGTGCCATTTCCTTGAGAAACAAAAAATTGCTTGAAAATGTCAATGTAAACGAGTCGTGCCGTGCCAAAAAAAAACCGGCACCGTGCCATTTTTTCACCCGTGCCGTGCCATTCGCCAGTGTAAATGGGGCTTAAGATAAATCTATTTATTGACATAATAGCTTATATACATTAACAGAACAGCAAGAAATAATCCTGAAAAAAACCGTTTTTAAACTGCTTCAAATCCGAATTCAAATCCGAATGACGTCACAATTTGTTACCATGACAACAAAATGTAACGTATATTCAGTGTTACCAGGCCATCAACATGTCAAAATTTCATTGGCATACATCTAATAGTTTTGGAGATATTGCCTGCACCAAACAGGTGTTTTCTAACTCTTCCCTCTCATCTTGTGGAGCATCGGTTGCCTGTTTGCTAGCACTTCTTCCATGTGATGTTCTGATGACCTTGGAATTGTCATCGTGAAAACGGCAAAACATCTGCCTTTCTCCGTTCCCCTCGCTTTGACGTTTCATGAGGTTCTCGTAGAAACTAGTCATCTCCACACAGTGAACTCTAATAAGGACTGGAACGATAACTCGGGATTGAATTTTGAAGCCAGTCATGGAGGCTGACATGTAGGTATGCCCTAGTCCTTTTTTAGTTGACCGTGCGATAAAGAAATTAAATTTGATGAAATATAGGTTGTAAAAAACAACATTATGGCAAAAAACTAAAATAATATCACACTATTTCAAGTTTAGATTTATTGCTAGTTCACAGTATGTAATTTCAATGGTGAAATAGCCAGTAAAAGCAAGAAATATAGGAAAGATTAACCCACAAACAAATGTAAATAATGCAAGGTCACAACTTCTTTTTTGATCAAGAATAATTTGGGAAAAAACATCGAGATTCACATTGACACATTTTCAAACTGAAAGACATTTTAGAGCAACAATAACAGAAGAGCATTGTCAAATATCTGTTGTGAAAAACGCAGAGAAAATGTGTTTTACATAAACTGAGGTAGTTACTGGAGGTACTGAGTTATTTTTCGTGTCGTCAAATATTGGATTTAGCAGTAACACACACAAAAAGTAAACTTAAATTTTGTTTTGATATTTATCTTAATAAATCATTGTCATAAAAGTCTTCAAAAGTTCAAAAGACAGCAAAGAAAATCAAGAGAAACCTGTATTTTTTCAAATTTCGGTGCATATTTCCCCGTTTGTTTGACGGATATTTTATTTGTTAAGCCACATCCATCGCTAGAAATTCTTGAAAAGAAAGCTCAACCAACGTATTGCATTTTTCCCTTTTAAAAAGCAACTGGGAAACAGCCTAGCTCCAAAAAAGTTGAAAATTTTCCGTTCAGCCATCGTACCGCTCCTACGATTATTTCCTGGCCACTGCTGTTTCGTGCACTGCACGCAAATCGACACGCGTGTTTTATACCTACAACGTCGCCGAGTGGCTGTTTCGTACACTACACGCGGTCAACACACGTGTTTTATACCTACATGTCAGCCCCACTGACCTCTATATATAACCATGGCGGGAATTTTGGCTTCATCCAATCATACGGCCGGGTTAATGGAGTTAGCGTTCCAGTCTTTATAGAGTTCACTGTCTCCACATGACAAATTAAGGCATGCCCTCCTCTTGTCTTCAGATGCTCGAATAGGCCCTTTGATGCGTAATCGTGCAACAGAACCTTTGTTGGCAGTGACTGAATGGGATGCTCGACCGCTACCTTGTAGGTTTATGTCTTCCCAGTTCCAGGTGTGAATATATTGCAGGATTCTTGGTGATGTTTACACACTTCCAACAATCTGGGCCCATCAAACAAGAAGCAAGAACTCCGGCGGGGTGTTTATCGCACCGGCCATGGCCTTGATCCGCGACCGTATTACCTCTGGAATTGCACTCCATGGGAATCGAACGCTCTGTGCCTCTCTTATTTAACGCTTGAAATAGGAAGATCTGGTTGAAATATTTTATTTCTCCCTTTCTGCTGGTACATGTTTGTACAAAAAGCAGAGCAGTGTGCAAGAGCGAGCCTAAAACACACAATGACTTTTACCGTTCGGAAATACATTATACCATGGGTGTCATCAAACTGTGGGAACGTATCCAAAAATCTGATCGTCACCATGCCCAAAAACGTTTGCTGCCCTGCCCACAAACGTTATAATGTCATGTATCTTGTGGGGTGATTACATGGACCCAGTTAGCCTGTGTGCGATATAAATCGAGTTTGAGTAACTGTCGTGGGTCGTGGGTTAAAAGTCGTGGGTAGGAAAATATGCTAAAAATTTGGTTATAATGTGATGTAATGCAATGTAGTGTAATTACTAATTAGTTTGTTTCATGCATTAACTCTTACCGTCATATAAATTGATGTTCGAAAAGTCTATAAACCTTAACCAAAACATCATTTTACTGCATTTAAGGTAGCAAGATCCCTCTGAATACATTTTTAATACTATACAACATAACAATTAACCCTTACAACCATTTGATAGAACATATGACAAATAATATTTCCACACAAAAAGTTTGCATAAATTATACTAATTAGCTGACGAAATGGCCGCCGATTGGTCAAATCGGGATATACTTCAAACAAATTTGCCATTTTCCAAACACTATTTCTCCCTCATTTTCCCATATATTTCAATAAAATTTTCACCACAAAACAGGAATATCTAGGGAATGGTGGTAGGAATTTTGAATCTGATTCATACTTGTTGAATTATCTGACATAATTTATATAATTTAGGTGGTGGAAATTGAAAAAGAAAAGAAAAAAGCATGTCAGAAAATAGCTGAAAGTTTATATTGAAAATGCTACCACCAGAATATTCCTTAGTATATAAGCTATAAACTCAGAAACTTTCAGGACCTTATCTCTAAAACTGCCAAGAAATCTTGTTTGAAGTATATCCCGATTTTGACCAATCGGCGGCCATTGACGAAATGCTAATTAGCATAATTTATGCAAACTTTTTGTGTGGAAATATTATTTGTCATATGTTCTATCAAATGGTTGTAAGGGTTAATTGTTATATTGTATGGTATTAAAAAATGTACTCAGAGGGATCTTGCTACCTTAATAGCTTGGCCAGGTTTATCGTGCACGCTGAGAGCCCAAAGACATCAATAGAGCACTTGATTATCAAGTTCGACAAAGTTCGGCCTGGGATGCAAACGTAGAACGTATAATGAACGAACTTAATTGCTATCCTTATGCATTAGCTTCGACACGCACATAAGTTCGACGTTTACGACCTCCTTGATGCGATCGAACTTAATATTGAAATCGTTCAACTTAAAGGGGCAGTGTCACGATGCTGATTGGCTAGCGAGACAAACAAAATATCTCGATTCTTATTGGCTGACGCGATAATCAGTATGCATTGCTCGCAATATATTTCATTTATCAAGCGTGAAGCTGCGTGTGAAACCGACTGGAAAGCAAGTATATTATCAAGATATTCTTGATCATCTGCGTAAAAAAATTCAGAGTATGTCAGAACCAGATCGAATTGATACCTCGGCGAATCCTGACGAAGATGTGAGTATAAACCGATAATTTACATTGCACAATAAACATAAACCAATGTCTCATACAAACGAATTAGATAGCGCAAACTTGACCGACTTTTTATTTGTGATTTCGAAGGATGGATTCTGCAACTGTTGTAGCACATGTGCAACTAAAACGGGGAAGAAAAGAAAAGGATGCCCGTGTAAAACAGCTTCCCGATATTGTTCTCCTTTGTGTAGCTGTGGAAAAAAATTCAAAGAAGCCATGCAGTAACAGGCCATTGAGACCAGTATGTTTACTAGTATTGCCTATGTATTTTATTTACGACCAAACTTTCCGAATGGCAGATATGAGATTTTGATCATGTCCCACATTTTTTTCATATCTACTGTATAACACAGGGTGAGGACGATTCCAATCAAGGTAGAGCGAACCAACAAGAAAATGAAGCGCAGCTTGGAAAATCAGAAAGTGAAGGTAATCATTTCAAATAGTTTTTGATCTGATTTGAGTTTATTACACATAATATTTTTGAATTTGCGATTTATACTCAGGTTCTCTTTGGAATAGAGTTCATAATTATTTAGATGATCTAATTTACATTATAGCTGGCACATTCATCTCTATAAACTATAAACTAGTGTGAATCAGCTCTGTAAAGTTAGCTACTATTAATTATATTGACTGTCTATACTTGTAGTATACATATTCAAAATTGTTACCTCCCAGAATAGAGCTGTGCAATCTATTGAGGATAAATAGGAGTCATTTCCTGTCTGACCTAATACAAGATTTGCCCAGTTGTTTACATTTGCTTCTGATTTTTCATAGGACTTTATCCATACTCTGGATGATGAAAATGGTCCGAAAACTTGCAGTTAGGTCGTTACAACGTGGAGTAGGAAGCATGGAGTACATCGACATGCTTCTCATAATGGAAGATCCAGATGAAACAGGTCAATCTGCAGGACCTTCTGGTGAAACATCATCACTTCCCTACTTGGTACCACCCTCGACTCCTAATCAAGGAACAACCGCTTCAGCTTCCTCTACCCCACTTGCAAACCCACCTAGTTCATGCGAAAATCCACAGGAACCTCAGCCAGAGTGGTGCAAGTGTGGTAAATGTCAAATTATGTCACAGGAAGTCGAAAATAAATGCTGCAAAAATAAAAATTGTGTGTCCCAAACAAGGAGATAACGCAAATTGTGTCTGGACGCAGAGTATTTACAACTCATCATAAGGAGTACAGCTGACATAAGAAACGACAGGGAGGATAACAGTAGTAGTGCTTTTAGAAAAGCTGCATATCGGCATTACATAATGGATAAGTACAAGGTATGGCTATTTGGGGAAAAATAAAAGGAAAGTTTGTCCTTCATGCTGTGTGTGGGAAATAAGACGCCACTATCCATCTCCAACTGGAATTTATATCGGATTTAGAAGTCACTGATACTAACTTAAATGTACACCTATAAAAGGTAATGCAATTTGTTTTATAAATTGTATTGCAACAGTTAATTCTGATTTATTGTAGTTGAATGGGAAAATGTGTTATACTGGGCAATGTTTTGTGCAACTTGTCTCACAATTTGTGGCCTATGTGAAAATCTGTTGCAATTGTTGCAAAAAGTATAACTTTGTTCTACTTGTTGCAACGCTTGCTGCCACAAGATTGTTGTTAGACTTGATGATTACAGGGAATCACCACTGACCTATTTAGATCAGTAGGTATCGCCCACACAATTTCTCATGAATCTTGTATTGAAAAAACTGTGAGACATGTTGCAATAAAATTGCATAGTATAACATCACCTTAGTGTCACAAGCAAATTTTTTTACAAGGAAATATATAATGTACATTATTTACATTTTTCTACATCATGCATGTGTCATACTGTAGGCTCCCTGGATAGATATAAGTCAGAATCCTATGCAAGTTTACAGACTTTAAAAAAAGAATATTTTGGCAGTGTTGAAAAAGGTATTTTCAATACTTCAAACATGAAAATATCATAGAAGCATCCGCTCCATCTGAGTCTCGGTGGCTCAATGGTTAGAGTGTCTCAATGGTTAGAGTGTCTCACCGGCAATCAGAAGGTTACAGGTTCGATTCCTACCAGGACTCAGAATCATTTTTCTGAGGATAGATCGCCCATGTATCGTCAAGTTAGCCTCAATAAAAATTCCTCCAACTTGAAAAAGCTTGTAGTATCAGCAGCAATTCATGGAAATCTTCACAATATAATTTTGTTTATATTGTGAAGCTTTCTAGTACACAGACTCGGGAAAA
>JAYKKM010000078.1:1370000-1391871 GCA_035772405.1 Chrysogorgia sp. JL179-B06
ACACCTCTACGTCAATTATGTAATTTGTTGTCATTTCCATAAGAAAATAGCACAGATTTTTGGCAGTGAATCCTGGAGAATCACGCTGTCCATCACCACCAACGACCAGATCTTTACCTTGTAGCTCAAGAATAATCTTGCCTTGTTGCCATTTCCACCACTCCGCAATACCAGGAACCATGTAGAGTCGCTGAGCACGATAGAAAGTCGACTTAGAAATAAAAGAAAGACCAAAGAATTCTGCAAACTTTTCCATCTTAGAAAAGTTGTTGCCAGACAGTAAGATGGCAGCTCATGTCTGCAAATTGTTGGCAAGTACACCATTAACCTTGTGTGATGAGCAGAATTTACCAAAATGACCATCATTACATTTCCATGTCAAGAGCACACTTGTTCCACAAAGTGTATACTCCACATTTGTTGGAAGCTGGCAGCCTGGATGATGACACTTCTCAGCAAATGACTGCATCAAAAGATCTAACGAACAAATAATCTTTGTTGCCTGGACTAGTTTCAGTTCATCTTGGAAGTTAGTACTCTCTTCCCAGCGAGTAAACTTATTTTCCCTTGGAGGGCTTTCACACATAGGATTGGATCTATGTCCATCGGTGTGTTGGCCAAATCATCAGTTTGTGTGAACTGGACACAAACACTTGTGGTTCTGCAGGACCTTCACTGTATGACTCATCTGGTAAGTATCCAGAGAGCTCAAAATCTTCAGCTAAACATTCTTCAAAAGATTTTGACAACTCTTCATGCTCATCCTGCTCAATATCCTCCCTAAATAAAACAGACAATAAAAAATTATGTAATGAGTAATAAATGCAGTAAATAATTACAATAAGTAATATTACAAACATGTGCCATTAATGTATGTTTGTATAGGGTAATACGACCCTTTCGCTCCTACAAACACGCCTTTAATAGAACTTTATTATTTTACTCTGTTTAATGCTATATTATTTTACCCTATCTAATGCCAGACGAGTTTATTCATGAATGGGAAAGCTCCTGGAAAGTCAAGAGTGAAATATAAAGGGTCAGTCTCTCATTAACCCTTTCACTCCAGTACTTTAAACTCATCATTTGTCTTCCTTTATTATTTTACTTTGTCTAACTCCCGATGACTTTATTCGACAGTGGGAGAGCTCCCAGAAAATCAGGAGAGAAAGGGCTCTACTGTACCTTAAACTCTTAAAAAATACAAAATTGTTTGACATACGAAACAAAGCAGCAATTATTTTCAATGTTAATTTGAGCAGATCCTATAGTATATGGTATTTAGATATCTGAGTAAACATACTATACCCCCAAAATTCTTCCCCACTGTCTTCATCAGATGATGTGTAAGTGCAATCGTTGTCTTCATCAAGTGTTTGTAAAGCGTTGTCTAACACTGTAGAATCCCTAGTGAAAAATCATACAGGGTATTTGTATATATACTGTATTACTATAATATATATCACATTACAAGAGTGCTGATACACATGGACTTCAATATATATATTTACAGAAACTTAAACTTATAAGTAAAATTCATCATCACTCTCTGACTCTGTTTCACTGCTGTCATTGGTGGTTGGTTCATCGGCAATGAAACTTGAACCAGTGATATTTACATCACATTCAAAACTACAAAATAATTACACTGTTATTTTCCAGACCATTGACATTTAGGAGTTTGACGATACATGGACGATCGTCAAGCTCGTATCCTCACAAAAATGATTCTGAGTCCTGGACAGGAATCAAACCTGTAACCTTTCTGATTGCCGGTGAGACGCTCTAACCATTGAGACTCAGATGGAGAGTGAAGGTTACAAGCTTGAGGATACGAGCTTGACGATCATCCATGTATCGTCTGTCAACCCAAGCTCTCCCACATTCACTACAGCAGTGTATGTATTAACACATTAGGATTTATTGTAATAATAAGGTGCTAATCATTCATAGTAATGTCACTTAAAGGTGAACTGACACGAATTTTTTTAAACCTGTTTTGACTTTCACTGTATGCAATCATTACAGCTTCAATTAAAAAATGGGCAAAAGGCGACGAAAAAACCATATTTTAAAGGCATTTTTCTTGGCCTTTGTTGGTTTTAAATCGGTCAGCTTTACGCGCGGTCACGAGCACGTGACAATTTGGCTGTGACGTAAATTTGTTTGCAAACGCATTTGGCAAAGCTACAGACAATATGGAGGCGAATAAGGCAACAAGAAGAGGAGGCAGATATTGTGTAGCTGGGGCGCCACAAAAAGTTAGTTGCAAGAATACATCGTATACCCCTGGCATAAAGATGCATGCCTTCCCAAAAGATCGGAAAACACGCCAGAAATGGGTTCAATTTGTTCGAAAACATCGAGTGGATTTCAAAGAGCCGACAAAACATTCATCTCTGTGTTCTGCGCACTTCGAAGATTCGTGTTATTCCCGTCGCTTTTTAGATGAAAGTTCAGATTATAGAGTCCTTGAACGTGGATCTATTCCGACAAAAGATACATCATTCGTGTTGGAGAATAAAAACGATGATATTACGGCGAGAGGGAAAAGGAAGGTATATTTTTAAACTTCAACTGTATTTACAAAGCACGCCGTATTTGCATATCGCATATTCGCATATTGCATATCAATGAGGTGGATCATTATCATATATTTATGAAGCTTGGTGTAATAATATAAGGTTTTCCGTGATATGTTTTGTAAGTAAAAGATATCAATTTCATTCTAATATTCTCACTTTGCCAGAACTTACGTGAGGCTACAAAAACCAGCCCATGCAAAGTGGCCAGAACGGCTAGCACGGTAGAAGAAATAATGGCAGTTGAAGGAACCGATCAAGACGAAGGGGTTATAACCACTGTAGAGGCACCAGGAGACTGTCAAGAACCCACAGAACCTAGTAGCCCAGAGCCTAAATCAAAGACAACTCAAACCCCTGATGGCTATAAAAAAAAGGAAAACCACAACACATATAAATCAAAGTATCTTCAAAAGTTGTCTGAATGCAAGAATCTTCGACGTCAAGTAAAGAAACTGAGAGGCAGAAATTTGTTAGCAAAAAAGGTACTGCACAGTATGATGGTTTTAACAGGTTTCAAGGAGCGTGTGGTACATTGTGGTAATTTGGTGGTACATATTGGGAAATTAAATGATGCAACCAAACTTTGCATAAAACTAATATTGGGAAGCACTTTAATGTAACTATAAATTCTAAAAAGTCTCTGCAGAGGAGAGTGTCTGAAAAGTGTAGCATCCCATCCCATAAAGCAGTTAGTGTAGTTTCCTACCCTATCAGGTAACCTTTTTGGGGTACAAAACATATATACATATTAATTCATTGTTGTCTTTTAAAGAACATTTTGAAAGAAAATGTGCCACTTGATGAACCAGACGTTGAAGACAACCAGGAAAGTATGGAACAAACTATGTGTGGTGAGCTACAAGAAAGTGATGCAGAGATGGAGTGTGATAGTGATGTAGAAGAGAACTTGAATTCAGACACTGATGATGAAGATTTATCTAGCCAAGATGAATTTACTGAGGATGAGAGTGAATACTTTGTACCCAATCAAGAAGAGTTGGCTGATGATCAAGAATTGCCTTCAGATGATGAAGAGTTGCCTTCAGATAATGAAGAGTTTCCTGATGGCACACAACATTCAAAGAAAAACCTTGAGTAAGTCAAAGGTTTACAGTATTAAAACACAGGGGCCGGTTGTTCAAAAGCCTATTAACTTAATCCTAGGTTAACCTAAAATTCAAAGCAAACTTCCCAACAACTTGGTTATAAACTTGGAAATGTTTCTTCAGAAATCTTGTGTGGATCAATGAGAGTTTTCTTTTCTGAAGTTTTGAAACAAACAGATGTGCAGAAATACATTAATTGAAACAGCAGGTTGAATTTTAACCCAGGGTTAGCGCTAATCCAGCTTTTAACAACCGGCCCCATAACTACAGTGTACATTTAAAGGCACTGACAAACCAAACCCAACCAACTTCAGTGTCCTAAAATCTTAATGGTCTGAATAGGTTCATTTCACATTGTCAGGTGGTGTTTGCTTCTTTGTTAGTAACAGTTATCTATCAGGGCCCGGTTGTTCAAAAGGCGATTAGCTTAATCCAGGATTAGTGAAAATTTTGTAAACGAAATTACGAAGATGCAGGCAAAGATGTTCAAAGTTTTCAGTTCAGATATCGTACAAACTTTGAAATGTCTTACCCCAAGAAGTTTGAACTCCAGTTATCAAATCGAACATAACAAAATAAACAGCTGATTAAATTTTAACTTAGGATTAGCGCTAATCGGTGGTTGAACAACCGGCCCGTGGTCATCTTATATTACATATAATTACCTAATTTGAAATCCCAGAAACATTTTTTCTTGAATTTTTAGAGTTTCTGTGGATACACCTATCCATACTGAGCCATCATTTATAGTGTTTTATAGCATGTTTCTCCAACTTTTCAACGTATTCTGTTTTAAATGCAAGGATGATAATCCAAAAGTAACCATGAGGCAGAATGGAACAATGGTCACAGTGAGCCAACATTGCCAAAAAATGTGGTGAAAATGCATTTGTTTGGAGATCGCAACCCTTGGTCCTTGGGCGATATCCTCTTGGTAATGTGTTATTAAGTTATGGGATTTTGGTAGCAGGAGCAACTGTTAAGAAGGTTTTGCTTGTCTTGCGAAACATGGGTCTTCGTGCCTACTCGTGCAGGACATTTTTTCGTCACCAGAGAAAGTTTTTGCTCCCTGTAACTCTTGCTTACTGGAAAACTTACCAAGAGAATCTTCTCAATGAAGTACGGAAATTGAAAGAAACTGCATGGAGCGGTGATGGGCGTTTTGATTCGATGGGTCATTCGGCCAAATACGGAACTTTATACCATGTTCTGCAATGCCCTCTCAAAAATTGTTCACTTTGAAGTTGTTCAGGTAAGTTCCCACTTTCACGTGTCCTGGTTGTGCTAGTTAAACATTTAGTCAGAATTTAACCAAGTGACTATGCATGCAGCATATTTGTTTAAACTCTGACTAATTTTTTTTGTCTAAACCAGACAAGTTTACTTGCAAAATAGGAGGTCTTGCTGACAATGGGTTATAGAGCTAGGGGAGCCACCATGGTGTATTAAAATAGTTCAGTTATACTTTAGCCAAGAAAGTAAACATACTCTTCGGAATGATTATTTGTAATTATACCTACACAATTTAGTACACTTAATATACAAAGCACAAATGAGAATACAAAACATGACTGGCAAAAAAATCTGTTATCACGATAAATTTAACACTGATCCACCAAGTCATGATGTGATTTATACCTTCTGAATTTATTTTCAGGCCTGGACTATTAGGCTGCCAACTCTCCGATGAAAGCCTTAAAATTAATGATTTTTTTTTATTATAAATGTAGTCAAATGAAACTGGAGGCAGCAACCAAATGGAGTTGGAAGGAGCAAAGAGGTGCTTTTCATACCTTCAAAACAATGCCCAAGTAAAGATCCCTGTTTTCATATCAGATAGACACTCTAGTATCAGCAAGTGGATACGTGAAAAACAACCAAACACTACCCACTTTTATGATATTTGGCATGTGGCCAAGGCAGTCACAAAGCGAGTCCTTAAAGCAAGTAAAAAGAAGGGGTGTGAGATTCTGAAGGACTGGACAAAAGCAATAAAGAACCATCTGTACTGGTGTGTTACCTCCACCAAGCAAGGTTTTGTGGACTTGATCAAAGCCAAGTGGTTGTCATTGATCCAGCATACTTCAGACAGGCACTGTGATCATCCCAATGAATTGTTTCCAGTATGCAACCATGGCGAACTGGAACCAAGGGACTGGATTTTGCCTGGTAAGTCTCCAATGCCCTTTATTATATAGCAAGTGTCAAAGTTCAATTTTCCTGTTTACCAATTGGACAAAACCGTATCACGTGCCGGTCCACAAAACATCATGTTGACTGCATGCTTGCAACCGGTCAACAATGAAACAATTGTTGACCGGTTAACAATAAAACCGGAAGTGAGGCGCGAGCTGCTCGCGTCTGCCGGTCAGTTTGCAAGTCGTTCAGAAGATGTTAATCTATTATTAAGAGATAAAGACCTGGTGGTGAATTATTGAGACTTTGCTATATAATAAAACACTTATTTACTGAGACCCCGGGAAATCAGTGTGTTTTGTGGCCCCTCAACCGCCGTTTTTGCCCCCGGCTTCGCCTCGGGCAACAACAGTGGTCTTGGGGCCACAAAATATGCTGTTTCCCTCGGTCTCAGTAAATAAGTGATAATTATTCATCATAAGTATTCATTAAAAGTATGCTGTAATCGCATGGCACTCAGGTCGATCAGTCATCAGTGAGGTCGATCAGTGACAACTATTTCTAATTGTGCCTCATGAATACTGGATGAGATACAATTAGGGCTAATAGTGTCTCATCCAGTATCCATCAGACAAATACAATGGTAATTCTCCCTTATGAAAAAAACAATTTTGAGGTGACCATATGATTAATTACAGTAATTTGACTTGATTTGTGGGGCACAGTGTTCATAGGAGTATTATTTTTATTTTAGGCACAGATGCATATGACAAATTAAATGCCATTGTGAGCAACACGCGCCTAGTGAATGATATCAAGAAAATGTCACCTGACACCCAAACAAGTGCACTTGAGTCATATCATGCAGTGCTGAACTTCTGGCACCCCAAAATGCTCTGTTTTTCATGGATGGGGACAAAATGCAGGTATGCAACATTCAAACATTGTTTTATTTGTCCTGTAGGGTGTTTTGTGAATAGAATAAAAAATATTCTGCATATTCGCTGGTTTAAAAAAGTTCAAAAGGAGCTAAAATGTCATAACTTGTATGGCAATCTGTTTTTGTTCCATAATTTTGTCAAGGGAGAGGGCAGGGCATCACTGTGTCAGGCAATTTCCATGCAAGTCGGGCATATTTTTTCCACCTGTATGCCCATGCTGATTACCATTAATTCAAAAGATTATCTACTTAGTGAGTGTTATAATCCAGCAATACTTACAGCAGTTAATGTGTAGTGTATACACTGAGCTTTTACAATTGATTTTGACAACTAGGCAAATTCTTGCATCACTTCATTTTAATGAAAACGTGCATCGGGAAGTGAAAAAGAAGAAGAATGGTGAAGTCAGGACACGTGTTTGGTGGCCAAAGTTCAAGGCTGGTGAAGCTGTAGTTAGAGATGTGAAAGTTGAGCCAACTTACAGTAAGTGTCATGTTTTCCATAAGAGGTTGTTCATGATTATCAACATTTTCACAAGCATACCAAGTGTATCATTTTCTCACCCCCCTCCCCTTATCCATACTGCATCCCCCTTAAATTAGTACAGGAAAGTGATTAGGAAAATAGAGGATTTCAACCTTTTTTTCCCCAGGATACAGCGATAATCTAAAGGAGATGTTGTTCACGAGTCCATTAAAAGATCTGGAAAAGATTTATCAGGAAGAAGAATCTAAAGCCCAAAGTCGCTAACATCACAGTTTTCAAACAGGTTGTCTCGAGAAAATGCGATTCAGCAACTTGCAACCACCCAAAGTGTGAAAACCCCTCTGTTTCCTGCATTAGAAGTTCAAGACCAATTGATCATTGCAGAGAATGAAAGATCTGAGAATATGACTCAAACTTCTAGTACTACCAGTACTACTGCCAAAAAGAAAAGATCGCCTGATTGCAAAAAATGCAAAAAGCCTATGCTAGGTCATCCACGAAACCGTTGCCCAAATTAAAATTTGTTCCATAACACCAGATGACTGCATGATAAATACAATATATTGAAATTTGTTACCAAAGTTGATACAAGACAAGGCTTGGACACTTGATAGAAGTACAATATAACTCACTATCTATGTTTTTGTCTACGTTTGTGCAAAATTGCAGTTCTTGTTGGCCACATGTGTATTGTATTTTCACCCATCCAACCAATAGTAGTGTATTGCCTAGTTATTCACCCTTACATGAACTATTGGTTAGTTTAAAAAATTACTATTGGTTGATTTCGAAAAATGACATGTAACAACAATGAACCAAATTTAAGCAAACCTACACTAACATTGGTAATTAGTTATATTTTATTTTCAAGGTACTTTCATCCTGTCTCCAAATTTGACACACCAATTCATGTAATTTCAGATTGCGTATGGAAATAATGTTTTAGAGAAAGTGTTTTTATAGCAACAACAGAGGTACAATAACTGGAAAAATTTAATAACTGAAAAATTTAAATATACAGTATAATTTGGGACTTGAAGAGTTGGATGCTGAAGTTAACTGTATTCGAACCAATACTTGTAATTAGATGTTTGCATGTTGGCATTATGGTCACTGTAATTCCCTTTTGATTTGAGCATAAACCAGGTTCACATATGCCAAGCTTTATGTAAGTAGAATATATTAGCAAGCTTTCAATGAATATAATATGCTTATGTTATATGCATGCAAGTGTTACCTCAAAGCAGAATGGTCTGACTTTCACTACAGTATTGCTTTCGTAATGTTGGGTCAACACACAATATTTTTACTGGTTCATTTTTCATTTTAGAAAAGATCAACACTTCCCCCACAGAGGAAATTTCAGCCATCCCGAGGTTCTCTCCCCTCCCCGTCGGGATGGCAGAAAGAGAGTAATTTGTTTCCAATTATAGTAGTGTATTAGGATTGAGGATTAGGATAGCCTGCGCCAGAAGGTGTAGCTGGGTTAATTTCTTCTGTGGGGGAGTATAGATGTTCTCTGGAATAATCAAATTATATTCTAGTATATACTTAATTAAAAGTATTATGACAAACTAACATGACAGTTGTATTCAACAATCAATATCAAATTACACAGGTCCCTGTCTGCATTGTGCTGGTAGATATCCCTTGTTTTCGTATCTTTGTCGTTTTGGATATTTTGTTCGAAGATAATCATAGATACAAGCAGGCAAAGGTCTTGTGTTGCTCCAACCCATGTATCCACAAAGCCACCTTATTAGCCACCGATACGCCACAGATCTCAAATATCTATAAGTTGACAGAATGACAGAAACACAACATTTATTACTGTAATAATTGCAAGACAGTTTATACAGTTGAAGCAGCAAAAGTAATTTAATTTATATTTGTGCTGACTTACTCGTCTTCAGGTACATTTTTCTTCTTACGATAGTGACTTCCATCCATACGAAATAATGACTGCCCAGATAGAGTTAACACAGCCTTATTCGTGATTGCTAAAAAGTCTTCGTGTTGGATAATGCACTTGATATGCTCTATCGAGCCGTCGAAGGCCATTTTCCCGGTCGTATCCACGACTTCTCGGCAACATCTGTACTCGAGAGATCCAACAAGATGTTCCACTTTACATTGGCCACAACTACACCAATCCTTAACATCAACTTTGCTTTCGAATCGTTCAGCAAGAACACGAGGAGAAAGGCCATCCAAATCAACTTCATCATTGCTGGAGCTTGCGCGCTGTCGTTTGTTTGACCGATTGCTTGCCAATGGTTCATGAACATAAGGTTATATTGCCCATAAACCACACCACATAGCTCTTCTGCGTCGCTAGAAGATTCTTGTGGACTTGAAGAGTCATTTTCATCAGAAGAACTTGACATTTTATTGATTCTACTCCCAGTCTAAAACCACTAGACTTGTCTATTTACATAACGGAACGTGCAAACAAATTTACGTCACACATCGCACGTGACCAGACAATCTCGTTCCCCATGCCCCGGGCCAAATTTTGCCTTAAAAATCGAAAATTTTATGATGGGTTTTGCTCCAAAAAAAAGGGCAAGGAAAAACCAAAACGGCTTCAAAACAAGATAGTTTTGTGTTGTAATAAGGTCTAGCTAAAAGAATATGAGAAAAAAAAAATTCGTGTCAGGTCACCTTTAAAATTGGCAAAGCTTGACATTTAGTTCAGTTACATATATTTTACACTTTCCACAGGCAAGAGCTTATGATATAAGTTAATTCCACTGGACACAAAATGTTGTTTTTAAAACTACATGGCTTTTAGTGAATATTGCAATTTTATTGCATATCACTATTATCATTACAATGCCATGTTATAATTGACAATAAACTCAAAAATATTCATGGTAATATATACTGCAACATAAATGTAAGAAATTATTGAAATGTAGCAAGACATCAGCATGACCTACTTTATTTGTGCTACAATGTCATTAGTACGTACCTGGAATCCTTGACAGCAATTGGACTTTCTTGAAGGCCTGAAAGCATAATATTATGTGATACCACCTTTTTCATCGGTGTGCTTGTTCTCAAACCCTAAATTGTATTGTAAAAAAGTAAATTTGTCAACAAATTCTGAAGTATGGCAAATGCTTACAATAGATCAAAAACTTGGTATAATATATATATAATCTACTGTAATATTAGTAATAAAAATACTACTCACCATCTGCACTGACCATGCTAACATTCGTGGTTTTTAAACTTGGTCTTCTCTTTCTTCTACTAGCAGTTATACTATAAACAGTATAAAAATAAACCATATTACTAAAAAACCAGGGATTACAGTATCTAAACAATGGACAATCTATATTAGGCAATAATACTAACCTCGCTTGTCTCCGTAGTTCTAATGACAACAAATGCTCTGTCACTTGCATACACGCACGAAGATTTGAGGTTCTTCCAAGAAATATGAACGTTCTTCTTCAAATAAATCCGGACCATGACCTTGTCTCCAAGCTTTTATGTTGTTGTTGTCGCCTCTCTGAACTGCTTGTGAAATTGTAGGGCGATAGAAGCTTCCTACCACTACCAGAGCGCTTCCCTCCTCTGGCAGACATGTCTGTCCGTAAACGTCAGAGTTCAACCCAGACTCGAATTTATGCCGAAAAAAAACACCCGTAAAACAATGAAAACAATAACATGCAACAATTACGAAACGAAATAGGACAGAATAAACGTAGGAATTCGCCGATGCAATTCGATTGTAGTTTCACGCAGTTTTTTATTTCTTGTTGGCCTAAACAAAAATCAAAGTTTGGCGCATGCGCATTTGCCGTGACACTGCTCCTTTAATCATTTCAAACGTCAAGAGCTAAAAAATAAGTGGCCAAGCTGGATAACACTTCATTTTCTGTTAATGACTGTCACATCACTAATGCTGCAATCTCAGTCAGTTCATACGGACACTACCATCACACGAATCGAGTTCACAGGTCCATGCACACATTTTACTGCACAGCAGTAAATATGTAGCATTCACTGCGACCACACTCTGACTGGGCCAATAAAGTACTCGTTATAATCAATTTTATTCTTGTACAACAATTACAAGTACGGAGTACGGTACTTTATCGGAAGGCTCCTCTAGTCTTAATAAACGATTAAAAAGGGTTACTAACCCAAAACCAACGAAAGCAGCATTATATATATATTAATTTCTAATTCCCCTGAGTATTTCGCTATTACAAAATATATTGCCATCATGTTGGTAAGTTAAGTGAGTTTGTTAACAATAGAATGCCTGCAGTGCCAATCAAACGCCAGAGGATCGATATATCAAATTACAGCTTAGGCCAAATGATAACCTGCGTGCAGACGCTGGGCAATTTTAAAGCTTACATGTTAGCGTTTTTTTTTAATAAGTTAGCCTATTCATCTTTACTGATAGAACAGTTCTTTTTCTGTGTCGATAATGACATTGGACTTGCTGAAAGACAAACAGATCACATACAATTAAAGGATACATCTCCATGTTTCCTGTTGTTATCATTGAGTAGATTTGCTCTCACCTGGTGCAGCCGGAGTGCTCTGTGACTGAAAGTGAAAGGTGGACTAGTAACAGTCAGAAAAACTCTTTATCTTGAAAAAAAATCTGAACGACTAAACAGACAATGCAATGCGTCGCGGGAATAATTTTTCTATATAATTACGCAAAGGTGAATAAATATTGTGAACCTTACCAACATCCGTTCTTTATCCTGCTTCTCTAGTACCTTTCCATATCTCACCTCATTCCACAGCTGGATTTTCCTCAATAACACATTCCTTTATCGCACCTCATCACATTCTATTCATGTAACAGTTTAACCTATATTTAATTGTAAATATCTCACTCTGATCATTTGTATTAACATTTTCTTTAAAAATATTGTGTATAATATTATAATATGCCTTTAGTGCTTTACTCAAAAGTTATTTCCTGGGCCGAATCATATTCTTAACAAGACTTCACTTTCCGCCGGGGTACTTCAATCGTAAAACCATATTGTTTGTTAACTGTTATAACGTTAAGGGTTCGATAGATCTCGGCTCCAGCCTCCAGTTACATGACGAGCAGATGTATCGTTTAATTGTATGTGATCTGTTTGGTGTTCAGCAAGTCCCAGTGTTCTTACTGACACATAAAAAGAACTACTCTATCAGTAAAGATCAATAGGCTGATTTATTTAACCTTGTGCACCAAGGCCGGGAAAAACCGCGAATATGTAAGAGTTGAAATTTCCCTGTTTAATCAATTCAATAAACCATGTGTGTGTATTGTATTACACCATAAGGGCCGTTGCCGAAAGTTAGAGGCTAAATGTGCTAAAAGACTCTAAATTATTGTAGAAACCGCATTTGAAGTTTTTTACGTCTTTTTCCTCTTTTTTTACAATTTTTTTGCAATTCCGCAGTCCGCGTTTTCTACCAAAACCCTGTTCATCGGAGGCCAAAAGCTTCTAATCACATGGATTTTAGATCAAATTAAAATAATTAATTCGCGCAATGTGCAAATTATCCGCTAATTATTATTCGTCTCTTGTTAGACTCATTTCAAGTCTGCCTCTTGATTGTTTCGAGACATGGTTTATTTCGAGATAGTTTCGACAGTGGTTTAATTTATAATTTTTGAACTGTGGAAAGGTGGGCAAGAAAAAAATCTGGCCGGAACAAGAGGCGGACTATAGTATCTTTGACAAACTATCTTGAAAATATTCATCATCTAGCTTTTGACCTAAAGCGATAACGCTTACACTAGATTTTTCAATTCTGCAGTAGATACAAGTACGCCCCTATTTTTTATAAAAGCCTATGTTATTTCTTCGGTTGCATATATTCTATTTGCGCAATATGTCTAAATGTCTATACATTCAACGTTTTACATAATACCATTATACGATTATACATAATACCATTATACGTTCAACGTTTGCATCCCAGGTCGAACTTAATGTTATATTATAATAGACATTAAGTTCGACTTATATAGGTTTGGCACATAAGTTATAAATGCATAAAAAAATCAAAACAATAACCTAGCTACTTTACTTTAAATCTAAGTGCTCCATTGATGTCTGCGGGCTCCAACAGTGATGACAGATGTTTGCAAAGGCTCTCAGCGTGCGCATTATACCTGGCCCAATCTATTAAATGCGGTAAAATAATGTTTCCGTTAAGGTTTATAGACTTTACCATTTCAAATACCATTTATATGACGGTATGAGTTAATGCATGAAACAAACTAAACATTGCATTACATTACCAAATTTTTATCATATTTGCCGACCCACGACTTTTAACCCACAACTTTTAACCCACAACAGTTACTCAAACTCATAAATCGCATGTTTTTTGAACATTTCCGGTTACATGGCAAGGCAGGGCAGCGGTTAACAGAGCTAACCCATTTCTTGTAATCACTCCCTTAATTTTTAAATATGGCATCCAACTCACATTACAATGTGCTTTGAGCCATATACATGCAGTTAGTAGATATATCAATTGCATTCCAAGCATTTTGTGTGAATCTCGCAAACCAACAAATGCTGCACACTATGAGGTGTGATATCCGTCAAAATTAATCATTCTATTTTCGCCATTCAAACATGCATTTATGAAGTTCATAATTTCATTTTGCCTTCAATCAATGTTCTTTTAACATGTTTAAGGCCACCAACGCAATCATGACATTATGACATCCCAAACTGCAATTCGGCTATTTAATCTCTGACATTTCGTTATGCACTTGTGACATTCAATTATGCAATACTGAATTTCATTCGGCGTCGCACTCAGAAACGAAAATTGAGCACTTGACGACGAGGAAGTCTGGACACCAGCCGAAGATTGCCGCGGAATTTGCTAATTCCAAAATGGCTGATAGACAAGGTGGTTTCGATCGACGTCGCGCTGTTTCTTTATTGCAAGAAGCAACGAGATTTATCGCGTACTGCTCCCGAATAACAAATCCGATAACAACAATCGACTTTAAATTAAAATGGACAAACACAACGTAGCCCGGAAGTGCGGCAAAATGAGAGCGAACTATCTGTTGAAAGCGAGAGGAGACGAGCGTTGGGGAATTTTAGAAACCTTTTTGCACCATATGGAAATGGTAAACACACTAACATGAGTGCGTGTAACCAATCTGCTGACCCACCAGCCAAGCGAAAGAAACAGAGTGTTGGTTACAAGAGCGAGACTTGGACACATACATTTATTTGTCTGTCTGTCCGACCACGAGCAGTCCTCTGCTCCCAACGTGGCACTCAAGGCCAAGCTACAACAAGCTGGCCTTGGGCATAAGAAAATCTGCTTCAATTGGAAAGCCAACGCTGCAGATGTCAAAAGAAAACTAGAAGAGGTTTACCCGAAAATGGCAGAAGGTGGAGGCTTCGAACTTTTAAGATGCATGCAAACGAATGAACTGACCGTCATCCAGCCACCGCATAGTGGATATAGCGTACCATTTCTCAGGGACACTGCTGGTTTGGGGCAAGCTATTGCATTTGTGCAGCCCATACAGTGCAACCTGGATATGTTACCGGTTGGAGATGTCGAAGACAGTTGTAAAGCAAAAACGTCAAATGCATTTTAGTGTCTTAAAATAATTCGTAAAACATGTAATTTTTGTCTCATTTCATATATATATATACATATATAGATATACATATATACACACACACATATATATACACACACACACACACACATATATACACATATACACACACACATACATATATACATACATATATACATACATATGAAAATGTGTATAATCCCATGATACTAAACATACGAAGTTACTTACGTTTTGAGGTGTCTTTGTGATTTCAATAATCCCAAAGATACACGCTTATTTTCAGTAAGTTATTACACAGTGTGTGACATCTCAGTTGAGGATCTGGTCTTGTCTACATATCAAACCAATATTAATCAGTTGCAGGTATAATTGCACCCAAAAATTAACACACTTTGAGCTTATTTTAGTTTGATGTCTAATTATGAATCAATGATGAAGCTTGATAAGGCTGCTCAGAAGATACATGTAGTGTCTACTATTATATGTCCATTCGATTGGCAAATTAATGGTTTATTATCTATTTTAAGTAAAATAATTATAAGTTAGCACTACGCTATGGGGCGAGGGGTTTGGTGCGTGCACGTATGTTCTAGTATAATTTTCAAATTTAGAGTGTGCTTGCTAATTTGCTAAACCTGTCGCAGACTTAAGGCAGGTTAATTTTAACGCCAGGTAATTTTAACGCAGGTAGATAGGCTAGTTACATATTTTTAATGGCCGTGAATTAGCAAACATATTTCCACTAAGTCATTGCAAAAAAAAAAACTCAGAAAATAACGAGGAATCTGTCATTACAAGAATTTTAAACTGTTAAATTTATTTAAAGCAAAAGTAGTCTTGCATTGGTTTCCCCTATTCATTAGCCTTTCCGGTGAAGAGCTGGAGGAAAATCTTGGTAACTCGCTGGTTGTCTTGCACACGTGATTTCGACGATGAATACCATATTCATCGTCGAAAAAAGGAGGGAACTTAACTTGTCGAAATCAAGCCATATATATTTCCCACTGTTTGCCAGTATATCCCCGAATTTGTCCCATGTACAATACGGTAAAAGCCACGTTCCTTTCTTTAACAGCATCTATTATATCTTCTAAGGAATTTTATGAAATGCACTTTTGCCATCTTCCTGTAAATATGGGACAAAAAATATTAGTCAAATTGTGTTGTACTATTTTTTAAAGTTAATCATTATGATGTATTTTGGAATTGTAACAAAATTAATGTACTTTAATGTTTATGGGGTTGCCAATTAATGTGGCAAAATTAGGTCAGGATTTGTAATCAAAAGAACGAATCCTTCCAGATGTAACTTTTACCCGAAAGCTATATAGATTTAAAGTGGGCATGCTATATTTGGAGATTAGAACAGGAATCATAGTTAAATTTGAGCACTACTTTTAAAGGAATTTCAAAGACTTCTTAGCGTAGCAAGTCGGCGTTAAGATTTGCAAGGCTTCAAAACAACAGTAACCACACTGCCAAGAGCAATATTAAAGTCAGGATAGTTATGGACATTTTACGCACACCTTTTCGAAAATATATTCAAAGAAGTCCACAACAACAAAATAATTCGCTCCGATGATTCCTTTTGTCCTTATAGAATCAATACACAGTGAATCCTTTTCGTACACAAATGCGACAAAGCCTATTGAACCACACGCTTGTTTGTGTTTTGAAACATTTAGTCTCCGTAATTAAAGGACCAAAATACCAAAAATAAACCCGGTTCACCAATTTTGTTTACTATCTTTTATTGTAATAGCTTCGTTACTGAATCTGTGAATCTTGTTATTTGATTCACAAATATATGAGTCTATTATTGGGGGCCTCGTATACTTAATTTGCTTCAGATGACATTTTAAAGTATTTTTACGACGTAGGAATTTGTATGAAAATATATAATGGTAATGAAATGTTTTGCATACAGCATTGAAACTACATAGACCATAGTAAATAGGACAATGTGTGGGCTCACCCTATACCATCAAATTACTATTTCAAAAATCTGATTACACGTGCATTACCCTAACAAAAAAAGTCCTATAGGCTTGCCTACAGGCATGTCTATAAGCAACCTATCAGATCCTATAGGAAACCTATAGGCTTCTATTACGGAAATTGGAAACATTTTCTATAGGCGACCTATAATGAAACCTATTTGCCTATAGATCTTTATTCTGTAAGGGTATAGTCATTACTGTAAAACAAAAGGTCCTTTACGAAAATATGGTATCCAAAGCGAAAGTAATATGCCTTAATCGAATTAATTACTACTCTAAAGGGCGAGTTTCTGTGATCAAAGAATTTGACAGTGTAAACCCCCTTCAAAGATGGCGAGTTGCTTTTGAAGTTCTTTGGTCCAAAGATCTTTTATTAACAGACGATTATCGCAGAAATTATTACAGATAGTGTAAAGCGGCCTTAATAGCCTCATATGGAACGTTGTAGTTAATGAGATTCGCTAAGGACGTGAGTATAAGGAACAAGTGCAAATGCCTTTTGACAAAATTTTAACGGTAAACCTATGATAGTAGCTGCAATAATCTGTTAGACTATGGCATCTTTGCCGATTTAAAAAATGATTAAAAGGTAAATGAAGGCCTTTGCCAGTTTTGATAACGCATTGCCACCCAAAGTATCCTAGGCTCTGTCCAAACAGATTTGATCAAAACGTCAGCGTATGACCATTGGAAAAGGAAAATAGCGAGATCAAACCCACAAGGGCTGTTGTTTCATGCTTTTTGCATAGATCACAGAATACTATCATTATTGAAAAAACCAATGTCAAACTATAAATTAAAATGTTAACATTAGCCCTTATCCTCTTACACAAGGGAAACGTGGGAGTGACAATGTTTAGTGTGGAGGGCAGCATGTATTTAGCTTACCTCGACAAGTATTCGTTTATGGAAACATTGTCCAGTCAATATCGGTTTGATAACATTCATTGCAATTTTTTTCTCAATTTGATACAGCTTATTTTTTGTGAACGTGCAGCCATGCCTTTGAGGTTGTTCGGGTTTATGGCTTTTTAGTAATGCAGCAGCTAAGGACAAAGGTTTACGTCAAAAAGAAGTAGCGGAATGGGTTGATGACGCACATTTTCTTTTAATTACAAACACCGAGGCCATGCACAAAGGCAGTATGAGTAGTAATGGCAATTTATGGTCCATTATAAACCTGGTCATGACTATATTTAATGTATGGTCTTTTTCTAGTGACACAATCAATGTAGTTATGTAATGCGTCGTCTTTTTGAGAGCTTCTAAACAATTTGAATAATTCTTCCTGAACATGTTCGTTTAGAGATGGCTTTATCTAGTTTTAACTCTAAGCCTTTTACAACTTATTTATATGATCCATAATTTATTCTCATCTCACATTGTGACATTTTTAAATAGTTTTTTATGTAAATGGTATAGTATGTTATTTAGTTATTTGTAGGGCACCTCATTGACTACCAGTGAGTCATCACTCGATGCAGGGCGATTACCTTTACTGAAATAAATTTGATTTGATTTGAGAATAAAGGAAAATTTATATCTTTTCCAAATTAATTACCCCAGCTTGAGATGAAGCTACAGTGGACC
Source organism: Chrysogorgia sp. JL179-B06 (assembly GCA_035772405.1). Classification (NCBI taxonomy): domain Eukaryota; kingdom Metazoa; phylum Cnidaria; class Anthozoa; order Scleralcyonacea; family Chrysogorgiidae; genus Chrysogorgia; species Chrysogorgia sp. JL179-B06. The sequence continues at coordinate 1,388,448 of JAYKKM010000078.1, forward strand.
ACAAATCCATTTTGGTGCAACTTACACCCTGCATAACGGTGTCCCATCTATTTGTTTTATGAGTATGTGACAACCACGCATGGGGAGCGAGTTGCAAAAAGAGGAAAATTACATTGCGAGACAAGTTGCAGATACAACTGTAACGCATTTTAGCTTTCAGAGAAGTGAATAACATTAACATTATTTTTTACAGGGAATGTTTTGTTACGTGCGACCGAGATGGAATTCACGAAAGAAAATTCATCAAAGCAGCAATAAATAGGAACATTCAATGAGAATGTAGGAGTGTTCTGGGAAGGTGTCAGTGGACGCACAGCTGACCAGATACATTTACGGTGATGGTGAAAGTATTTCAATACGGATTGTGGAAGAGTTCTATCGGGAAGGTAAGGTTACTTATACCGGAAGGACAACCGAATTTTAGAAAGATAAATGCCTTAGGGGAATTTAGTGGACGACGAGAGAAAAATACAGACGGACGAATGTGAGGAAAAAGACGACCATTGACTCATCCTATATACAAGTAAGAGATTATTAAAAAATTTTTTTTTTATTTTCCTTATTTTTTGTTTTTGTCATGAAATTAAATTAGTATTGGAAATAATACGGTTCGAGTTGGTTCAACACAAATTGTATAATGCAAGTGAGATTGACGAACACGCTTGGAGACTTTCTTGAAGCCAGGAAAGCATTTTCACACAAGCAACCACACACAGTTTTTGGGTGGGACAATCATATCCATGAGCAAATTGGTGTGACATCATGACAAGCTAATCTACACACATTTCCTTTTTTAACGGATGTAATTTGTGTGGCTTGCCCTCCAGACTGGCAGGAAATTTACTCTGTCAAAGCAGGACTATTTGCACATGAGGTCAGTGACTCATATTGAATTGGATTTGTTAAATCATTATACATGGTAGGTAATAGATATAATGATGAAATACCAGGTTTTCTTCCATTTCAGAAAAAGTGATATCTTCCACATGGGAATGATCTATTCACTCCTAACAGTGAAGATATCATTTTTATCTTCACATTTCCAAGATTATCATTGGGATATAATATAAAAACGATAAACAAGAGAACTTAAATACTTATTAATACTTTTACTTATAAGTATATTTTCAACATATTAGAAGTTCTCTTATTTATTGTTTTTATATTATATCCAGTTCTATTGAGAACTTAGTAGCTTGCGAGAGAAGGAGGGGCAGTAGCGATTTACTGCTGTAGCACAGTGTTTTGAATATAATTTATAGCAACAGTGAAAAGGTGGTTAAACTCGCCAAGAATTTGAGTGATGAAATACTGACGTTTCGGAGTGGAGCCCTTCATCAGAGTAAGGGCTTCCGCATCCCCGAAAAACCGAGCAGTATTTTGTTCACTAAAATTCTTAGGCAGATTTACCAAGGGAATTAATATTGGTGAAGGTGTATCATTACAAGTAATATTTGGCATTTCACTCTATTAAACTAACAGGCACTAAGGCAATAAATTCGAAGTGTAAGAATATATACAATTTAATACCAAACAGGGACCAGTTGCCGTGAACCAAATGCAAGTATGGGTATAATGTGTTTGTATTGGTAGCATATATGACCATGCTTGAACCCAGGGTGCACATTGGACGTAGTTAGAGTTGACTTTAAAGTCGGATGACAAACCGATTAGCGCGGTATAAAGATGACAACTTTGAAGGAGATGATTCCTTTAAAATGGCACTCCGGGTTGCTAATAAAGAAACCTACAATAAATATTAAACTTAGAACAAAACAACAAAGCTTAAAACAGGGAGCTACACAAATTTTGTGGCAGCCTATCATCGGCGCATGACATTGTTCATACAAGTGAATTTTCTTTTTTTTTGTACACCTTTTGGAATGCAGCAGTCGGATTTCAATAGCTAACTTTGCACAGTCTGTTTCATAGGTTAAAATTGCATAATGATCTTGCACAGTGGCCAAAACCATTTAAGATATTAGTTTAAGTTGCAATGGATCATGTGGAGTCTACCTTACAGGCAATACCCAGTTGCTAATGACTTTGGCGTTTGTAATCTCCCATTTGTTGCATACATACAACTGTGGGGGGGGGGGTGCCCCCCCCCCCCCCCACCCCCCTCCCCCCCCCTGGGGTGGGGGGGGGGGGTGGTGGGGGGGGGGTCGGGGGGTGGGGCGGGCGGGGGGGGGGGGGGGTGGGGTGTGCTGGCAAATAGATAGGACTTTTGTACATGTGTGGATCCTGTAGTTTGATAGTGAGATGATATTTGTGGACAATCTGAGAAGCCCAATGTCCAAGCAATAAAATTAACAACACACTTCAATTGGGCGCCCCCCCCCCATTTTTAGCACTTGCTCTGTCGAGAGATCTATAGATGTTTGTGGCCAAGATGAATCCATAGCTTGTGCTCCTTTAATAGCATTATGCAAAGCCATAGCAACATCGTTACAAATCTCACCTACAATTGTACCTAAAACATTTTGTACCCAATCGTAAAGATTTACACCTACTGTCCCTAGGCCGAGCGTAAAAGCTGCTCTAGTGGGTTCTGGTGCATAGTTAATATCACCGAGTCAGGCTATCAACACGGGGTGGGAATGGGACGTGTAGGAGAGATTATCTTTGCAGATTCATTGCGCTGTCGCGGGGGGGGATGCCGGTTTTAAAATAAAAGATTTAAAAATTTGGAAAATAATAAATTGTTAGTCACTTTGTTTTTATTGATAATAATTAGTCTGCTTTTTAAAATTGAATTTAATTAGTCAATTTTTAAACGGTTAGTCGCTTGTTGACAGTGTTTGACGTACCCTAAATCCGCGCCCTACTTAAGCAAATCATCATGTATACCAAGTACGTCAGCTAACGGATCTCTTGCCAATATCTTGGCAAAATCAAGCCCTCAATCTCTCCGGTTCTTTTTTAAAATTCTTTCAGTATTATCCCTCAAACATCAGTACACTCGTTCTATTATATGCAGGAAACTCCACATCCTATCTTTCTTTTTAGTTGTCTTTCTTCTGTATCGATTTCCACAAGTCTTACTTTCATTTGGTGCCGTCCAATTCACACTCTGCCATTGTTGCCTTTCTTGTGTATTTACTATTCTATCAGCACACTCCGTTTCTACCTTCTTGTTGGATTTCCTCCTTGTCTTTCTATAAAGCTTACCGTATTATCTTCTCAAATTTTGCTTTGATATTGAATCTCTCCTGGAATACATGTGCACCACATCTCTCCTTTTACCATTTGCATGAAAACTTCTTCCTTTCTTGCACGTTCTTCCTATTATCAATCAGGCCTCTTGCGGGGGGGCGGTACCGGAGTTAAAACTCTAACGCGCTCCATACAAAAGCACTTTACTAAAAACAAGAGTGTAACATGGTTGTTTTTATTCTTGTATTTACTTAATCAACATTCCCAT